>JAQQZY010060903.1:0-10117 GCA_030068375.1 Ostorhinchus rueppellii | reverse complement strand
GATTGAATGAAGATGGGTCATTTGGACCCAGAGGACACGGGTGGAGACAGAATAGGAGGACAACAGGAGGGTTAAAAAGGTCTGTGGGCGGAGCCAATTCCACAGTCTCATTATTTTAAGCCATGGCGACAGTGTCAAGGGGGCGTGTCATGTAGGATGTCCGGTTGTATCAATATGTCAGATCAGTGTTGTTTTAACACTACTCTGCAGAGTTAATGACAGTATCACATTTATATGTTGCTGATGCTCAACTCTACCTACAGTAACTTAACCCCCCTTCATTTAGAGCACAGGTGTCAAATTTGGCCCGCCAAAAGGTTCAATCCGGCCCCTGGGATGAATGTGAAATGCACTTAATTACACTTAAGATATGAACAACGTTGTTAAAATCATTTGAGGTCAGTTTAATCTAAAGTGGATCAGAGCAGTAAAATAATCATAACCGATAAATAATGAAAACTGCAATTTTTTTGTCTTTTTAGTGTAAAAAAGAAAAAAGGAAAATTACATAAAAATGTTTATATTTGCAGACTAGCCTTTCAACACAAAAAAAAACAAACTGAAAAACCTGAAATGTCTCCAGGGAAGTATGTGGAATTTTAATCATATTCTGCCTGTTATTACGCGTTTTGTGTGTTTGTAGATTCACTGTGATCTCCAACTTGTGAGTCACATGTATAAATGATAAACTAAGGTGTAATACTGTCAACGTCGCACTTATTTTAATTAATTTTCAGGTTGTTCAATTTTTTTCATTTTATGTTCAAGTACAATTTGTAGATGTAAACATTTTCATTACGGAATTTTACGTTGTTTTTTTTCACTCAAAAGTTATCATCCTAATATTTGTATTATTTTACTGGTCCAGCCCACTTCGTACCATATTAGGTTATAGGTGGCCACTGAACTAAAATGACTTCGACACCCCTGATTTAGAGTTAATGAGCTTCATTTAACTCTCCTGATAGAGTTAAATTCACTCTATGAGCAGCTCCACGTTTCAGTGTTATTTAACAAAACCCTCATTCTATCCTGGATGTCATTATGAGCCCAGTGTTCAACAGGAAGAGCAGTAAAGGGTTAAATATTAACAACCATAGTGTTGATTTAACACTTGGGTAGTGGTTCCCATTGTAACACCAGGTGAGTGTTGACTTCAACCCTGAGTGTTTAAATTATTATTTCTAATTTCCAGTGTATATTCTACAAATTGTAAGAAGTTAAAGCTTTGGTAAATGTGAATTAAAAATAAGGGGAAAAAATATCATGAACACAAAAAAAGAAAAATGAACAAAATAATCCAGAAAATAGTCAAAAACATGTAGTAAATTAACAAAATTATGAAGATTGTCAAAAATTAAGACATTTAGACATGTTTGACTGTTCCCTGTTCTTTTATTCATATATTCCACTATTTCTGTGAATCTCAGACTTTGTTAAACTTGTTTCAACACCAAAACACTTGGTTTGCGTCAGTGAAGGTGTGTTTTCATGACAGATCTGAACATTTTCATGAATCTGACTTATTGAATTAAGTCTTTACGGTGAAATGAGACAGAAATAAACCTCAGTTCCATAATGACTGTTGAAAACATGCGACACCACACATTATTATTACAATATGTTGATTCAGTCAGGGGTCATTCCAGTTCATTTACAAACCAATCATTGCGTTCATGTTTTTTTCCAATATATTGCAATTTTTTGGGCCTCAATTTTTTTTTCTTTTTGCATTCAAACACTTTTTTGCTTTGATTAAATTTTTTTTGTTATTGAAGTGACATTTTTTAAAGTTACTTTTGGGATTGAAATGATCTTTTTTGGGATTGAATAAAGGCAAATATACAAAAAAAGATGGCTTCAATCACAAGAAATATTTTCAATTAAAAAAAAAAACTTTTCAAAGAAAAAAAAAGGCTTCAAACGGAATTTTTGGATCACATTTTTTGCATTGAAACCTTTTCTTTACTTCAAAAGTTTTTTGATTGAAAATATATTTTCTTTGATTCAAGCAATAAAGAAGCCAATCTACCTTCATAAAAATATATAAAAACTATTTTCTATGAATGTGTATGTTCATTTATTTTAAGGATAAGGTGACAAAAAAACAAAACCAAAGCAAACTTCCATATAAATATGCTCAAACTTCAATTTTACTCAGTTACAGAATCCAATATGGCTGCCACCCTGCGACATCACAATATGCAAATTAGATTAGTTCATTTACTATCATAAGCTTCAGGTCAAACCCAATATTTTTGTCGTTTACAGTATGAATTTATCTCAACACTTCCAAGATACAGCATTTTATTTTTAACTCTTGATACCAAATTACTTTTTTTTTTTTTTTTAAATCTCCGGCGCCTGAAGGGTTAAAAATTGCGACGTGAACTTAGTGTAGGTCAAAGGTTAACAGAACTTGGCGATGGAAACGATAATCTTCATGTTCTTGAACCTGAAGGAACACTGAACATATTTGGGGTTTTCCATCATTGGATCTAAAAAAAATTCGAATGGATCAGAAGGCGTGGCTTCCAGTCATCGCATCGCGATTAAATTTAATATAAACTCAAACCGGACTGTCTGTGTGATTTATGAACTCCCAGCTTCACTGGGTCGGTCTCTGCTCCTTCTGTTAACACCATCAGTCGGTGTAAATGACAAAACCAGCCACAGTGGCCATTCACTGAGGCAGAATCAGGTCCAGAACCTCAGAAAAACCCTGTGAGACCAGCGCCGGCCTGGTTTCTGCACGTGTGGCGGCGCATGACGACTTCAGCTGGAACGAGCGCCGCTTCAGCCACTCGTTTTCCGTCGGCGTTTCTTTTTTTTCCCTCTCTCTCCGGGTTCTGGATTCTGTCACGTTCGGCTTCGTTTGGCGACAGAGAGCGGGAAAAAAATAAATGAAAAAAAAAACATGTGGCATCCGTCCAGCTTCACACCTTCGCCACCGTCTGCTTTTACGCCGTTCTCCTGCAGGAACAGTTCGCAGCCAAACGACGCTTCAGTCAGCGGGAGGTCGGGCGTCCAATCGGGTCGTTTCACGGCACATGGTGGAGTTTTAGAGCTGAAACAGAAGTGGAAATGACGCTCCGCTTCATCTGGAACTACGGGGATTAAAGGACTCGTTTTCTTCATGCGTTTTTAACTGTTAAGAGTTTCCACAGGGGCTTTTAAATTCTGTTTTAAGGTGTTTTTATTGTGTCTTTTAAACTGTTTTCTGCTTTTTTCATCATGTCCTTTTAACAGAGCTTTTAGGTGTATTCATTTCATTTTTCTTAAACCATTTCTTCTATAAGTTTTTTGTATTTTTACTGTGCTCTTTTAACTGTGTTTTCAGGTCGTCCTTTTCACGGTGCTTTTAGGTGCAGGACTAAACTCCATTGATCTCCACAGGTTCAGACTCGTACACTTGTGTTTGGGGTTTGACAGTTGAACCGTCCGTCTTCTTCATGTTGGTCGCCTGCGTCCTGTTGACAGACGTCCAATGGATGAATGAGGTTCTTTGTTTTGTCCAAACACCGCTGCCGTCTGTCTGACAGCTGATTGGCTGAACATCACACTCACGTTGAAGTCCAGGTGAGTTTGGACGTTTGTTAAAGTGTTGCAGGATTTACTAAAGTTTTAAAACCACGAAGAAACCTGGAGATGGGTCTGTCAACGGAACGAGTACAAGACTCAAGAACAAAACAAGGTCAACGACTCAAGAGAAAAGATGCTACAAGACAAAAATATGGTGAAAGACCCAGCAAGGTAAAATACGCAACAAGGTAAAAGATGAAACAAGACAAAAACCAAGTAAGACGCAATGGTGTAAAAAAAAAAACAAAAAAAAAAACAAATTAAGTAGAAGACATCAGGTAAAAGATCCAATGAGGTAAAAAAAAAAAAAAAATGCACAAAGACGTTAACAGCATAAGATAAAAATAAGGTAAAAGATGTAAAAAAAAAAAAAAAAGGAAATAGTCAACGACGCACCATGAAAACACACATTTTGCTTTGTTTAATTTCTTAAAACTAGAATAAAAATCCAATCATGTTTTACCTCATTTTAGCAACAACAGTAATTTATGATGTTTTTCTTCATCTTAGTCTAAATATTTAATAAAAATACTTTAACTCCCGTCTGAATCATCTGTATATTTGTTCTAATAATAAAACACATGAAGGGAAATAAGGGTCATTTCTTGTCCTTGGTCCAAAACTGCAGAGAATGTGTTCTGTCTAAGCTCCGCCTTCACATTAATGCGATTTATTTCACTCGGGGAAAGTCGATGAGTGACGGCTGGATGCGTCTCTGTCATCGCGGCGTTCTGATGGGAGGCGCCGCCGTTATGCAAGCGCTGTGTAGTAAATGAAAACCACACTGGTGCACGTCAGGCCTGGTATGGATGTGGAGCTGCAATGGGGCCCTGGGGACGGTCATTACATGGTACAAAAAAAACCAACAAAAAAAGACCTCAACTAAGTCATCCACCGGAAACAGCCCGGTTTTTACATCAGAGCCTCGTGTTTCTACAGGTTAAAGCAGCAGGCGATGAAACCAGGAAAGAAGGCTCGTAAATTCACATGTTCTCACTGTGGTTGCATCATAATCTGGTCTGATGGTTGAATTATTTCAGAGGACACTGTAAAAACGGGAAATGTGGTCAACAACAGGTTTTTTTCAGGTAAATGTCAACTACTTCTGTGACAACAATTCAAACCGGCAAAATAAATGAGAAATCAACCAACAAATTATGTAAGAACTGACAAAAACAGATGCCAAGTGACAAAACTGTTCCAATAAACAAAATAAACAGAACAGAGTAAAAAACTTGTCAACAGCGGACAAAGACTGTGCTCAGTTATTAACAAAATAAACCTAAACTGTCTCTTTGTTCCAGTCCTGTGGTCTGGATGCACATCAATCTAACTATACAAGTGGGCGGGACTTTGACTGGAGGAGAACTGACCCCATCCAATCACAGTCCAGATCTGACTTCTATCAGTGACCAATAACAAGACTGGTATCTGGAACCAGTTACATGTGATAAACCATCCGACTATGGACCAGTAGAAGGAAAGGAACATTTAGAACACTTCAAAAATCTGTCAAAACTGTGAACAGACTTTCAAGATATTGTTAAATATTTGATTCATTGTTGTTTTTAGTGTTTATTTTGTTGATTTTCTTTAACATTTGCTTCATTACCTCCGCCAAGGAGGTTATATTCTACTGTGTGTTTGTTACCATCCATCCAACTTTGTTTTTTAGCAACAACTCAAAACGTTGAGGATGATCCGGAAGAAATCCTGCATTCTGGATCACTTTGAAATTTTCGTTAACATTGCAGTGAATGGAGCATAAAAGTTTTTAGAATTTACAAGAGCCACTACTACTGTAATCAGATTACAGGTATTGTCCATAAATGATACATTTGATTCAAGGACAGGGCATATGGAACATTAAAAAAGTCCGACTGCTGGATGGGAGTCACAGTAAGCTTGGCAGAACTCTGCGCTCAGTGCTTTTCTAGTTTTTGTAGTTTTTAGTGTTTATTTTGTTCATTTTCTTTGGCATTTGCTTCATTTTTGCTGTTCTGTTCATTTTCTTCAATTTCAAAAGTTCATATGTGACTTCTATCAGTGACCAATAGGAACTAGACTGATATCTGGAACCAGTTACATGTTCTAAACCATCAGAATATGGACCAGTAGAATGAAAGGCACATTTAGAATATTCTAAAACATTTGTCAGATTCAAAAATTAAAATTTGTCAAAACTGGGAACAAACTTTGTAGACAATGTCCCACTGAAGACGTGTCTGAAATTTGAAATGAGTCCCGAGTAAAGTCAAGAAACCCTTTTTTGTGGAATACTTAATGCGGCCCAGCCTGATCCGGACTCTACCTCCGGTGGTTCCCAGGTAAGTGGAGTTTGAAACCCCAGCTGCAGCTCATGGACTATTGACCAGTGAGATAAACAATGAAACAAAACTAAGAATTAAAATTCAATGAACAAAAATGAATAAAAAAAATGAAAATGTGTTTTCAAAAAAAAAAAAAAAAAAAGGGGACAGACAAAATGTCTCCAATGAATAAAAATATAAACAAAAACAAAATAAATGAAAACCGAGAGAATAGAGAAAAAAAAATGAACCAAATATGTAAAGACCAAACCAGACTGAAGCTGATCGGACTGTGGCAGGTTTTTGGTTTCCAGGTCGACGCAGCGTTTTGCTAAAGCGGCGTCAGTCACCGTCTTCACTCTGTGGCCGAATCCTGGTCCTGAGACGTTTCGTTGTGTCGTCAGATGTGATGGTTTACAAGCTGCCGGCGTCCTGTCGGTGGAACAAACCCTCCACTCAACTCTTCTACAGGATAATTACAACCACACAGCGACGCCGTGGAAACCACTGAAACAAACCCGGCCAAGGCCTTCGATTAACATCAACCCTCTGGGAATTGGACGCCACTCACAGCCAGATCATGTTGGCACGGCGACCGGCCTCTCTGCTCAAACAATCAGGTGGGGGGGGTGGTGTGTGTGTGTGGGTGTGTGGGGGTGGGGGGGCGTGGGGGGGGGGCTTTGGATGCCGTTCTGTTTGAGCAATCAGGTTTCTGGACCCGGCGGGAACGCCTTGGACAGCCCTGGGTGGGGGATCCGGGGGCCAGCGCTGATTAAATGATGTCTTTTGGAAGCGCTTTCTGGTCGCGGTTCAGGCTTTTGTTTGGAAAATCAGATGGTGAGGACCAACACTGCTGCATCAACTGAGAAAACACCCGACGCTTTTCCGAGTTCGCAAATGAGGTCGTCCGAGCATCATTCGGACGACGAGGTGTTCGTTAGCGTCGAATGCTGCAATTTGTTCTACATTTATGATGATCAATTATTTGAAGAGTTAATATTGGAGATTTTCTTCATTTTAGAAACAGAAAACCAACAAAGACTCATAGCTCTGCAGCAGGGGTGTCAAACATACGGCCCGTGGACCAAAACTGGCCCAACAAAAGCAAAAATTACACAAGAGTAAACTTAAGACATTTATAATCACAGCTCCATATTCAGAAGGACATGATCTGAAATAAACAGAATATTGACCGATAAATAAGGTCAACTGAAAACCTTCCTGCGTGTTTTAGTGTAAAAACAGTAAAGTTAGATGAAAATATTTACAAACTATCCTTTAAAAAATCTGAAATGTCTGAATATAAAAATCAGTGCAATTGTATGAATATTCTGTTTTATTAAATGATCTAATGTGATCTATACGTAATAATGTACATGTGGAAATATGAACCTGAATTTGGATTTATAACTTCTTTTAATATTCTATTCCTGTAGTTGAGTTTAGTTTGGTCTTAAAGTGGAAGTTTGACTGTTCCTGTCTGTTGTAAATGTATTGTTGTTGTCCACAGGCCGTATGATTGGACACCCCTGCCCTACAGTATTTACACAGGTCGTGTTTGATCACAAATTTAACACCAATTATGGCAATTTATCAAAATATCGACCAAAACAACCCATAAAATCAAACATGTTGCATTAGAGCAGAGTAAAACTGTATGTGTACTTCACTTTTACTTCCTACATTTTAACCCAAATATCTGTACTTTCTTGTCGACACTTTTGTTTTAACCTGTGGACACAGAGTCCACAGGTTTTATGCTGTCCTTTACTGCATAAGTTTATTTACAACTATAGAAAAAAAAAAAAAAAAGTACATGTGTTTTTTTCTGTGATTTAGAGTAAATTAAGAGGAGACTGAGCATTTGAATATAGTAATAACTACGGTTCAAATTAGCAACATTAGGTACAATAGTAATAAAAGTATTTTCCACTTCTCAGTAGGGCGGAATGATTTTGGAAAACAATCTAATTGTGATTTTTTTTCCTCAATATTGAGAATGCTATTTGATATGCAATTATTTTTCCTTTTCTCTAACAAGCAATAAATGAATTTGTATTTCAATAAATGTCAGATTTCTTCTATACAAACTGTTCTTTCTTGGCTTATGTTAAGATAAAGGAAAATAAAGCATGAATTAATATGAAAGATGGTTTAATTATCTACTTCAATTACTGTTGTAAACTTATTAAATATTGACATAATGACTTGCAGTGTTGTAAGCGTTAACTTAAAATTCTGTCAAACAAGTGGTGGTGCAAACAAACATAAGTCAGCAATAAATCCCAAACTAAAGGACAGATTACAACAATAATGCAAACAAATCTGTGGCTTTACCATTTCGACATGTCTGACTTCATGTTTCAAACTTCTGTAAACATGTGGACTGCACTTCTGAAACACTGTCTGAACTTAATGAGTGTGCATTAAAAAAAATACACAGAAAATGTTTTATATCACGATATCACTAATGCAATCAATTCTTCCGCTCTATTCTCAGGTATGAAGATTCCATTGATGCCATTACTGATCAGTTATTCCAGTTTATCTGATCCAAAACTCAGTGTAACATCATAAAATGATCAGGTCATGTTTTGATGACTTTAGTTCTTTTTACTGTTGTTTGGCTGCATCTACACCTGTGTTTACATATTTGGATCTTGTCAAGTTTTAGTCTTTGATTTTAATGTTGTTTGTCAAACTGTTTTCTTGGTTTGTTATCAGGTTGTTTCTTTAAA
This sequence comes from Ostorhinchus rueppellii, assembly GCA_030068375.1. Classification (NCBI taxonomy): domain Eukaryota; kingdom Metazoa; phylum Chordata; class Actinopteri; order Kurtiformes; family Apogonidae; genus Ostorhinchus; species Ostorhinchus rueppellii. Next base: position 1,488 of record JAQQZY010060903.1, on the reverse strand, counting down.
GTCTGAAAATTAACCACAACATCCACAAGTCCAAGAAACACTGCATCGGTTACACATTTAAAGTGTAACAATGGTTAAATGTGTTACCGCTGTCAAATAAAATTACATTTCAGGTGAATTGTCGTTTGTTTTTGCATCATCAACATCAAGAACGACTTCGACCTAAACTGACGAAACAACAAAAACACAGAAGATGAAACGATAAAGTCAAACAAAATGAAAACGAGGTAAGAGCTCAGAAACTCAACCATCAGATCCTGTTCATTATCTGAGTCCAGTTATCTGGAGCCTAAACCAGTACCTGAACCTTCCAACAGGATGTAAACTCTGCGCCATTTCACCACCATGACACCGTCCAATAGAACAACGTGACCACTGAGTTTATGGACGTCATTCTTTGGCCTCCGGGTTCTGAGATCTGTGTTATCCGTCGTCCTGGTTCTGGTTTCTGCTGATGAAGCCTTCGCTCGGAGGAAAACCAGACGGACTGGGACGCACGTGGACGAGGACAGCGTCCATGTGGACCGACGGCATCGTCCCTGAACTACACGCTGACCCGAGGCGCTGGAAACCATCAAACCCAGTTACATAACCCAGGAAAGAGTCCGGGTTCACTCGTGGTTGCAGTTGGACGGCCTTGGTCTTCCTCTGTGGAGCTTTTCAGGAGGTTTTCAGCCTTGACGGGCAGCGAACGCCACCTCCGTCATTAGACACGACCTCGCTCCATTCAAAACACCTGTTGAACTGAAAAAAACAGCAGCTCCGCCGACCAATCACATCGCAACGTCATGACGCAATGTCAGACCTTCTCAGGATCCCAGTATCTCTAAACAAACCTTCATGAGGTGTTTTATAAAAAAACAAACAAAAAAACTTCAATATACTCTGGATGATGTTTGGTTTTTAATTAACGTTTGATGCGGTTATTTTCTGTTTTTTATTGTCTGAACTTGGGTGACTCGTACACACACCAATAAAATGTATCATTTATTATTACTATAGAACAGGTGTCAACCTCCAGTCCTCGAGGGCTGGTATCCTGCATGTTTTAGATATTTCTCTCTTCCAGCACACCAGGTTCAATTAATCATCAGGTCACCATCCTCCTCTGCGTTAGCCTGATAATGATGTGATGGCTTCCAGGTGTGATGGAACAGGGAAACGTCTAACACATGCAGGACACCGGCCCTCGAGGACTGGAGTTTGACACTCCTGCTATAAATGATGTGAGAACTCCAATTAACTTTACCTTTTTTAAATTGTCCTTGTTCCTTGTCCCACATGTCCCTGTGCTCTCCATAAACTGTAAATGCTCTGCTTCATTCATTCACCTCCACAGGTCCATGTTCAACCCTATTTCTGACTAATGACGCCAGAAAGGTGGTTTGGAGTGCTGGCCCTTTAAATACAGAGGAGACACTTCAGGCCCCGCCCCTTCCAGGTGGTTGGCTGTGCTGCTCTGTCCCGTTCAACCAACAACTGAACATT
>JAQQZY010060876.1:0-10117 GCA_030068375.1 Ostorhinchus rueppellii | reverse complement strand
GCTGGGATAGGCTCCATGCGACCCCCGTGACCCTAATGAGGATTAAGCGGGTATAGAAGATGAATGAATGAATGTAAGAATCACTATGCATGAAACAATACAGAACAGAAACTTATTCAATGTAGATATGATTAATACACATCACTAATCGTATCTTGTAATCAATAATTTAAAGATATGGTGATTGAGAAATAGGACCAACAAATTAACATTACTTCTTTTGAAAATATTAATTAGGTTACTGGTTGTGTGCAGCTATGAGGTTTATTAGAAGGGTGTGCACAGTCAGTAGGGGTCCCATCTAAATACACTCTGAACAGCACGTGCAATAGTCTGTTTGAAAATTGTTAATTTTTCTTGAAATATTAATGTCATTTTCCAGTGGAGTGTTTCTGCTTAGAACTAGAAATTACATGAGTATGCAAATCTCTACCAAGGAAGCTAAATCCCCTGCAATCACATTATGTGTATGCCACCATGATGTAAAACACTTAACATCAGTTAAACTCTGAAAGAAAAAAAAAATGCATATCTTGAGACATAGTGACTTTTAGAAAATTGTATATCAATTAATCACTTGAGTTTTGATTGAGATGTGAGTATAGATATATTTTGCTCCATGCTGAAAAACAAACATTTTTGGAATTAGAGTTTTTTTTTTTCGGATCCTTGACCTAGAACGACTGCAGTAATGACTTAAGGTCTTTATAGCTGGTTTTAATTTGCCAAATGCAAAATCAGGAGCACACTGTGACCACTTTTCTGCATTGATGTTGGATGGATATGAGGCTACCTTCAGACTGCAGTCAAATGTGGCCCAAATTTAACTTTTTTGCGCTATTTGACCTGTATCTGACCTGTTAAAGACAGTCTGAACAGCACGTATACGATTTTTTAAAATCCGACCCAGGCCACTTTCATATGTGGTCCTAAATCTGATACATATCAGATATTTTGCAATGCAATGTCAGTCTAAACGGCCAGGTCGCATTTATCCGATGTTTATGTCATTGAAATCGCCGGAAATGAGTGTCTTACCATGAGAATGTTATGGAGAGGTGCTCACAGATATATTTAAGGATTTTCTTGTCATGGGAAAATTCTGAATGAAGTTTGTGTCAGTGAAGCTGCTAACGTCACTATCCCACCACTCCTGACTCCGACTCCACATCCAAATACTCCGTTGTACAGACGTAGCAGCCACAGCAAGAAACCTGGTTCTGCTCTTTTTTAATCTTCTACTTAAAATTATTTAACTGGTGCTGACTTCACACACTGATAAGACGCCTCCATATTTACTTCCTTAAACACGGTGTGTGCTGCATGGTCCCGCATGATGTCAGGTCCTCTTCTGCACATGCGCGTCACTTCAGGGTCACATTCAATTCATACTCAAAACTGATAGAAGTCACATTTAATTTGTATTATAAATGAGCACACAAAAAAATTGGTTTTCACAAAAAAATCTGAATTGTTCTTTAAGACCTGCTGTGTGAATGTAGCCTAAGTTTGTTTAATTTATTGTTGACACATCATGAAGGTACTGTAGATGAAATAGCAGTTTTTGGTCTCGATCATCCTTTGCGGAACCTGACCTTGGTTACTGTGTGATGCAAGAGTTACACATGTAAAGATTTCATTTACGCTGCTCAAATGATATACAGGGTGTCCACAAAGTCTCTTTACAGTTTAAAATATTTATTACAGAAGCAAATGATGAGATATGTTGTATCAGATTTGTTCTATTTACTCAGTTTTTCATTGCATTGTGGGATCATGTGTGTTAGAATCATTGGTTCATTTTTCTTCAATGAGAGATCAGTTACTGCAAATGTTTACCTTGAGCTTTTGACTGAATATGTGTCACCACAACTGGATGACCTTCACCCAACCATCATTTTCCAGGTAGATGGTACACCATCATATTGGGGACTCCATGTTGGTGGGTTCTTAAATCAAACATTTCCAGACCGGTGGACAGGAAGGGATGGCCCAATTCTCTTTTCCCCTTGTTCACCAGATATCACTACCCTGGACTTCTTTCTGTGGGGTTATGTTAAAGCTATCATTTGAACAAAGATACACGGCCTCGATGACCTGAAGCAAAAGATCACTGATGCCATTGACACCATTAAAGGAGTGATGTTTTGCTTTTTGCTTTTAAATCATTTCCCTGTGGTCTACATAAACTGTAAATGCTCTACTTGGGTCTGAATTCTTCATTAATTCATCTCCACAGGTCTATCTTCAACCCAATTTCTGAGTAATGACACCAGAAAGGTTGTTTTGAGCGCTGGCCCTTTAAATGCACATGAACCACTTCATGCCCCACCCACTCCAGATTGTTGGCTGTATGTCCCAGTCGTTACTACAACCAACAACTGAACAGTTTAGCTAACTGGCTCAAAATTTGGACATATTTTCAGTTTTTACTACAACCACTGCTGCTGACAAACAATTGTCGTACTTGGAGAAATGTTCATTGGAAGTCTTGACCTTATATGTGCAAATGTCATGACATAACTAGTTATAGACATAACAAATTAAGGAGGAATTAAAACAGATTGTAGAAATGTACTTGATTTTTGCCAAAATGAATATAAAAGATAGCTGTGCAGCACCTGGAGGGTTCAAATTCAAACTTTATGAACTATTCGGGTCCAAATACACAAATAAATGAACCAAAGACTAATAAAAGTGGGTTTAGGAAAATATGAGCCCTGAAATGAGGCTATGATGCAGCCAACATGGCTTGACATGTTTTGTGCAACTAATGCTGCTCATATAGATGTGTATTAAAGGAGGCAAAAAAGAACTTCCACATCTGTTTTTCATGTTATAATAGTTTCTACAGATTTTTCTATTCTTTTGCTTTTGTAGTAAATTTGTTAAATTGCATTGAGATTTTAGCTGCTGTTTGAGTTAGCTTTTGGCTTGGTAGTATATGAGCAAACTCTTATGTACAGCAAATTAAACTGTCAATAACATACAAACACACTCATGCACCGTATAGACCAGGGGTGCCCAATCCTGGTCCTCGAGAGCTACTATCCTGCATGTTTTAGTTGTTTCCGTCTTCCAGCACACCTGACGGTCGTTATCATTCTTCTACAGAGCTTGATGATAGGCTCATCATTTGAATCAGGTGTGTTGGAAGAGGGACACATCTCAAACATGCAGGCGAGTAGCTCACGAGGACTGGGATTGGGCACCCCTGGTATAGAACATGATTTCTCTGAATTAGAACCTCATAAACTGTTACAGAACGTCTTAGCCCTCTGACTGACTGGGGGCTGGATGGTACGGCAGATGACAGTTTAAGCCATCTAATCTGGTCGGCCTTCAGCCTGGCATTAAATGACTGTGCTGCTGGTCGAGTAAGATGAGTTTAATTATTACATTTCAGGCAAGAACTCATTAGCTCATTGACCTGAAAAGCAGCAGAGGCCAGCGTCGATACTCAGGCAGCGTGATTCCAGGGGCTAGCCTGCCCAAGTCGGTGAAGAATTAATCACAGTCCATGCTCCTGCTGTGCCTGGCAGCAGACACCAGCCACACTTAGTTTTCCTTGCTCCTGTCTTGCTATGAAACCCATGTTCCTGTCATAAAAAAACCCCCAAAAGACGCTGAAGTGGAACATTTGAAGATTTATTTTACTGAATTTCAGGTTTTGTCATTGGGCAGATTTACAAGGAGACTCATTGCAGCTGTTGTTGTTGGCTGTGACGTGTGATTCAACTTGTGCTTATATAAAGACTGCGCATTGTTCAGAGCATTATTTGCATAAGAAAATGCTAATTTCATCACTGCTTCTTTTAACTCTCTTCAACTCCATTATGTTTTTACATAAATTGTCACTCGGTTTCCTCACTTCAAAGAAAACTCACATTCAGAGCAGGGTGTGTGGGGAGGGTCGGCACATTGAGTGCTACAGTAAACAGCGAAGTGTTAAACACTACAGCCAGTAAACAAGCCTGATCTCACTCCGCCTCCCCCGGGGGAGCAGGTCCACCACGAAGCATGCCTGTTTACCATGTATAAGTTCCCTTAAGAACTTTTATAACAACTCCATTTATGAGAACTTCAAAGAATGTCTGGGCTCGCTCTGGGGGAAGAAGAATCTTCTATCAGTCTGCCTCGTTATGCCGTGGGCTAGAAAACCTCTCTCTCTCTCTCTCTGCTGATGGATACGATGCAAATAAGGTGGTAGAGGAAGAACGATAGGATTGAGCAAAAAGGAAAGCAGAAGAGAGCAAGGAGATGAGCAAAGCTGCAGGGAATGTAAAGATACAAATAAGACGTGTAATATGTGGCACTGGTCTTTAACACTTTTGCAAACAGGGGTGAAACAGAGACTCTTTCATCTCCCAGTAAAGGCCAAATTTCATCATGGCCGTTCCAGCACTTAACTCTGTAATCTACACAAAAATGATCTTCACTCAAGCATGTGCAGTGGACAGTGGTTTCTTTATGCTGCTGGTAGCAGGTAACTCCCTCCCAACTAGTGCTGCATGCTGGGTAGCATCAGCTTGACGCCTCATTGATCCAGTGTTGGACTGACTGGAGCAGAGGTTACGTTGGGGTCAACACAATTAGAGATGAAACCATGGTCATTAATGAGGAGGAGGAATGAAAGGATTCCCAATTACTCTGTGCTGCTTTGTACAGAAAACAACCTGGTGCTGTTAAGACTCAGCGTGATTAACCTTCAGCAGCTCTAACTTTGTTTAGTCTTTACATGAGAAGAAGGAGGTGGCTAATTAGCGCTCAGGAGGTTATAACCGTTATTTTTGACGCTTATCGTTGACCCTATTTATTGGGGTTTATTACAGTCAAGAGGCCATTGTTAGAGGGACTCTGTCATGCGTGTTTGCAGTTGAAATCTCAAAGAAGCTGTTACTGTCAGATCAAAGTGTGAGGAGAGTGAATTTAAGCTCAGCTGATTGAAAAGCATGTGTGTGAAAGGAATGGTGGTCATGGCTGTGAAGGTTAGGAGGAGGGGATTTTTACTGATGCTTGCTCTTTCACTGCCAGCAGGGAGGTCATAAAGCAGGAAGTGCTGATTATTAGCTATGAGAACTAAAAGGAAGTAGAGCGAATGGAGCAGTTTGCCTCTGCTGTTTGACCCTGTCATGATTCTATACATTAGTAAAATGCTTTTAAACTCCTCTAACTCTTTACCAGAATAAAAATAGCTGACATGACCAAACATTTGCTATGGTCGGTATTAAGCATTATCTTTGTTTTCAGTATTTATTTAAGATGGACTCTGTAATGCTGCTTCTTGAATGGTGAAGCCAGAATCATGTGGTTATAGCCAGGTTCCTTTTTTGATGCGTGAGGGAAGAGTCTTGAAGGAATTGGTCATTACAGCTGTCAGGTCCCTGTATAATCACATATAAACAAGCCAAGTAGGAAAATGGCAACCACAGCACAAAGCAATCTGTTAGAAACTAAAAACACACTCCTCACTTTTTGAACATTTATTAGACATACACTTAGAACTTTTTAGTTTAGTGGACCAAGTCCCATGGCCTTACGACGAAGAGATGGATTTTATGTTCAATGTACTGTATTTTGGATTTTGTAGATGTAGTGATAATATTCTGTGGGATTCTAGGAAGTAGACTAATCCATATCTGTATTGGTACTTGCATCAGCCAGTATGTATGCACTGTATTGTGTTTGGGAAGTTAGTAATCAGTAATTATCTGTCAAAACTCCCTTTTTTCCCCATTTCCTATTAACTGTCTTTACAATCATTACTCAGTCTTCTATCAATGACTGACCATTACATTTTTTATATTTAAATATTCCAGTGATTAAGTGACGATGTAATATATACTATTACTTTTGTAATGTTTTTTAATGACATGAGGCAAGATATATAGATTGTTTTTTTTTTTAATTGTCAATTCTCTAGATCTACTGAGAATTGAACTGTTTCTCTCTCACCTTGTTGTTAAATGCCATGCAATGGTTGTGTAAAGGATAAACCATAACAGAAAAAATAGTTGTGTAAAGGATAAACCATAACAGAATATAAAGGGTGTATGTCAGATCTACTTACAATAGCAGAAGTAGTGTCATACAGTAACAATAATGAGCTGAGGAGGTGTATAATGGAGCAAAACAGCAGCAGATTTTCACCTCAAAAACAACATTGGTACCTTGTATTGACAACTATTCTGACCATCACGAAACACTTTTCAGCAAGGAGTGTGATAATTTTTCTATTTATTAGTCATGTGCAACATTCGATATGCTTTATGTGCAGAGAATTGTTGGAAACCCTAAGGCTCCTTTACCCAAAGCACAATAAGTGACATTCTACTATTGTATATGCATAAAAGACATACCATTCTGTGCAATCAAACCTTGGAAAAGTGTGTTTCACACCCTCACAAAGCATGGTCACGCATTCAGAGATCCACAGGAATTGGATTTCATGGGTGAGATAAAGAGGAGAGCGTTTGGCTGTGAGGTTCGCTCTGGGGGCTTAACACTTCTTGTTAAGGAGACATCCAGAAGAAGGGGGGGTGCATAGTGAAGTTAAAGAGCGGCACTGAGAAGGTCAAAGCAAGTGTGAAGTAGAAACCTACTGATCTGCAGATGTTCTGTAACACATGGACCCTGGAAAAAAAATGAAATGAGATCATTTTATTAATTTTCAAAACAATATATCTACTGTATCCAGAAGAAAATAGATGATTTTATACAGTGCTGGCCAAAACTAAACTACAGGGGCTGCGACTTTTGTCAAAATGTTAGTATCTGTGGAATGAAGTTTCTTTATGTAACAGTGTGATGTTGATCTTTATGTGAGTGTTGGCTGCTGCAGCCTGTTAGCTCGTCCTGTGGGTTATATTGATTTTCACATCATCCAGATAGAGTTTCTGCCATAGTAGCGTACAGTATTACATCTGCATTGATCAGGACAACTTGTCTAGGCGAGCATGTGTACTGGAGATGTCGTGTAGACCATGTTTTAGACTGACACATATGTTCTGTGCCATATACTGTACACTGTTAGTGTTGGAGTTTTATTGATATGCACTCACTGTTTGTCTTGTTTGATATTAAATAAGAGAACTGGACAAAGAAAAAACAGTCATTTTCTTAAAATGAGTGTGCCAAACTGGATGGGCTTTGGAAATTGGGAAACAAAACTTCGCACAAGAAAAAGGCAAACCTATTAAATGAAACACTTTCACATTTTACAGGTAGTTAGAGTAAATAGTAGTGGTATCATTAACAGAAAATGGTGTATAATTAAAAACAACCAGATGCAGGAATGAAAATGTTGCATCCGTATCATTTTGGGGTTTTCAGTCTTGGCAGAGGAAGAAGTTTCAGTTTAATTTAATCTTTAACATTCAGAGCCTTTCACATCGACTATTACTGAAGCCAGACTAGTTCAGTTGTTTATTCAGTCAGATTCATCTGTTGTAATCACTGCATTATTGTAACATTGTTGTGCAGCTACTATGTGTGTCCAACCGTTCTAACTAACCCTGTAGATTGCCTTTACATCGCTGCCAGTAATTTGAACAGTGAAGCCAAATTATTATTCAAGAACACAGATTGAGGGAATTTAACAGCATGGAGGAGTGAGGGCAAGATACTTTCTCTCTCTGTTTGTTTTTATTTATTTATTTATTTTTAAATATATTTGTGTCTTGACATCAAATCATCCAGATTGGCAAACAGATAAATCCCTGTGACCTTTAAATCCCAAATATGCAAGGAGTCTTTGTCTGTTTTTCTGCGAATCCTGAAGTGACTTCACAGGGTCAGTTGGGCAACATTCTTTAAATCAATTACATGTCCTGCAGCTGAGCTTATCATGGAGAATAAAAAGCGAAATATTGAAACATGAGGAGGCAGTGTATTTTCATTCTGAATTATACATTTGAATGGCAACAAGAAAGGTTTTAGAAATGGCACATTTGTTCAGACGTATGATTTTTTTTTTTAACGTGTATTTATTTGTATTTGTAAGTATGGATGTGTGTATATAACTACATTTTAATGATAAAGTAAGTTTTCAGATGCAGGGTTCATTTAAACATAAACATAGATGTAATAATATCCCTCTGAATGATAAATATATTTGTCCCATCAGCTAGTGAGTGAACTGGGTCTGCAGTGGGGGTTTGGTGGCTCAGCTCTGGGCTCCACATGCTGCAGTAATCCAGGGAGGGTTAGGATAAAGCCTGGCTTCGCCTCACTCGCTGCCTCCTCCCAGATCAGATGAGATTAGGAAGGAGCTAAGGAGCTCTGGGGGAAGGCAGGGCTCAGAAACACTGAGGCAGGAGAGAGGAGGGACACGGCGAGGCAGGTGGGTACTCCTGCAGGAGGACGAGCACAAGAGCTGAGGAGGCTTTTAACTGCAGGGCTGAAAACCCACACTGGTGCTCATGAGCGGGAGATGCTGCAGAAAAAAAGCACGAGAACCCAGCCAGATGAGGTGCTTGAAAAAGTAGATGCGGGCATTTAAACCGAAGTAAGTCACTTGGCTTGTCAGTTATTGCGTTTTTATGCCCTGTGCGGTGTGTTTGGTTCAATATCCAAGACAATTCTGTGTCTACAAATAATTTGGAAGACAATTACACTGTCAAAAAGGAATGGGGTAATGACTTCCCTTCCACAACAAAAGATATTGGCTTAATATGAAGGTTGAGTGTTGTATCAAATGTCTTTGGGCAGGAAGCCAGTGAGAGCTCACATCCTAGTCGGTGTACCAGCAGATCTTATAAATCAGAGTTTGCACGAAAGAAGTGGGTTGAAAGTGAATCTTGGAGCATGTTGTGCAGTTCTGGTGAAGTTTTCATGTGAAGAAGCAGCTGGTGTGCTTATCTTTCCCAGAATGAAAGTGGAAACTTAAACTCAACAGAGGTGGCAACACCAAATAGGGAAGAAAAAGAGCAAAAAAGGGGAAGCCCGAAGATTCATTGCAAGAATTACTTGTTAAGAACTGAATAATCTGTCAAAGATCAAGATAAACAGTTTTATAGTGTGTAGTCTTTGGTGCATGACTGTTTCCAAATTCCTGGGAAAGGTTTGAGCAGTTTTCTTTACTCGTAACTAAAATGGAATTAATTCATTATTTTTCATTTTTTATTCTGTTTGGAGTTCATGTTATGAGCCTCTGTCTTGTAATGCAGGTTAGACACCAGTAATCTATACATTCTGAGTTTGACCATGCACTAAAATATGCCTGAATGTGAATGCAGTTAGTGTCTGTTCGTAAATGTTATGTGGAGCTGAGTGTCTATTTCTGGTTCTCTTCCAGTAAGCCATGCCAAGCTGATGCTGGACTAACAGAGCTGACACTGGGACTATGCATTAAGGACTTTCTCTTGAACCTCTGCTGCCTGGAGCCCTCTGCTATTCTTTTCTGAGTCGTATTTAGAAGTCAGTTTTGCAATGGGGAGGAAAAAGATTCAGATCACCCGGATTGTAGATGAGAGAAACAGACAGGTAAGTGATGTGTCCTTTCACTGCAGCGTTCAAGTGCGTTCATAGTAGTTGTCATTAGAATTCAGTGCTAGCTTAATCAAACAAACACATCATGTAGAAAAGACTACATGGGGATTTCACTGAAGAGTTGCTATTTTACATCAAACCAAACCATATGAATATTTTCTTCTTCTTTTTTTTTTTTTTTTTTAACATTTCGTCTCCCTATTAAAATAACTGCCTAAGTCATTTTGGCATGTTCGGAAATTTGCCAGTCATTTAATTCTCTCATGTTCCAAGTTTAACTGACCTTTTATTTGTATGTCAATAGGTATCTGTTGTTATAACTGTTTTGATTAAAATTGTTTGTAAATATCATATATTCAACAAAAGCTTCAGTTTTTTGTGTTTCTTGAAAAATCTGAAAAAAATGACCGCGATTATTTTAATAAAGCGTCAATATGTGGATAATAATAATTTCGTTTTTCAACTTATTATTATTGGGGTGACACGGTGGTTCAGTGGTTAGCACTCGTACCTCACAGCAAGAAGGTCCTGGGTTCGATTCCCGGGCGATTCTTGGGACCTTTCTGTGTGGAGTTCGCATGTTCTCCCCGTGTCTGCGTGGGTTTTCTCCGGGTACTCCGGTTTCCTC
>JAQQZY010060840.1:0-10118 GCA_030068375.1 Ostorhinchus rueppellii | reverse complement strand
GCCCTGCCAGTGATCAGATATCCAGCTGGCATAATATCCTGGCCACTGGAAGAGATACAAGCCACTGATATCAAGACTCTAAATTCTCTGCTTGACTCTTGTCCACCTGGTTACATTTATATAAAAAAATAAATCCAATTTATTAAACATTTTAGATTAGTATATGGTTTTGGTCGATGTGGCTGTTTGGGTCTTTATGGGTTAATTAAGTCCCACAGTTGTATTAGGTGGGAACTACTGAACATTTCTGACAAACCCCAAATTACTGACTACTGCTTATGAACCGTTACCTGGTATGTTTCAAACTCTCAAAAGAGTAGTTTGACACATTTTCCAGATGTTAATGTTTTACTTTACTGTTCTAAACCAAGCCTTTACAGTACTGTTGTTATCTTTTGCTTGGCCATCTCCCCAAACTGTTTTCACGCTTAAGGTAGGATAGTGAGACATAAGCAAATCTAGACTGACTTGACAGTTGTGTCAAAACTATTTAAATACTTCTCAATAAAGAAACTCTGAAGAGTTTAAAGAATATCACATATATTTGTCAGTTTTTCCAAACATGTCAATGACAGTGTTCAAGCATTACAGGATTTTGTAGTCACCCAAACATGTGAAAATACCAAACATTACTGTGAAAACACTAAATATGATTCAGAAAATACTTCATACATAGTACAATAATCCTAATCCACAATATGATCAGAATTTCATTGTGTATGCTCTCTGTCTACAATAGAAATAAAAGGAATGTTGAATACATGTTTACAAAATGTAACACTTCTGGTTCATTAATGAGTCATATAACACTAAATATGAATCAGAAAATACTTCATACATAGTACAATAATCCTAATCAACAACATGTTCAGAGTTTCATTGTGTATGCTCACTGTGTAGTATGACAATAAAAGAAATTTTTACATGTTTACAAAATGCTTTTTCTGCTTTATCAATGAAATTCACAAAAGGTTTAAAATTAAGCTTAAGACCATCTAATGATTGCATGCTTCATGCGCCCTGTACATGAACTAATGTTCACCTCAATCTGAAGACGCTATGGATTCAGATTACATAAAGCACAGCATGTTAACACAATCTTGTCTATTAGGCTGTCCTCCACTTGGCCATTTTGCTCCACTCTAATGAGACTTACAGGCAGTGTTGAGCCCATAATAGTATATTTCTGCCTCAACATTCTGTTCACTCTTTCAACATGGAGTCTTACACAAGAAATTTCTTGAGCAGGTTCGATCTCTTTTCGGCTAAGCTGTTTCTTCCCTTGTGTGAATGGAGGGGTTATTAATTCTCCACAGAATAGGCCATCACCATCTTCCATCGTGAAACCTTGGTCAGCCAGCACCAAGTCCCCTGGTAGAAGCTTATCAAGGAACCCACAGTGCTCTGTAAGGTATTTGTTTGTAACACATCCGCCCCAGGCCTTGGACACAAAGGAGATTCTTTCTTGTGGGGTGACTGAAATAAGAAACTTTATTGTGTTCTGTTGTTTGTAGCTGCTCCAAGTCTGAGCTTGAGCTTTTAGGTCAGAAGGACACTCTATGAACAGTTCAAAGCAGTCAATTATACTTACACAGTTATTCAAAAATGTCTGAAAACACATTGGTAAGTTACATCTTAGGTCTTCTCTTTCTGGCCATAATATAAGAGGATGAAGCCTGCTTGCCATGACGTGTATCCAATGGTGAAAGACTCTTGATACGGTTGACTGATCAATTCCAAAGAGATAGCCTAAAAACTCATCTGACAGATTGAGGCGTAGCTTTATCAGCGTAAGAAGTAATTCCTGAATAGGCTTGAGGGACTGCTTTGCATTAGCAGGAAAAACTGAAGACACATAACTAAGTACAAACATGAAAGTCTGTAAATTGGGTAATCCTGTGAAAAAATGTATCTTACGGTCATCAAATTCTGAAGCATCAAGGGTACAACGCTTCAGTTCACCTTGTAGTTTGTGAATTTGATCTCTCAGTGATTGACATTCAGTGTTTAAAGATTTAATTTGTTCATATAATGATGCAATGTCATTATGAGTCTCCTCTGTCTGGACTTCAGTGCCTTGGATTCCAGGTTCAGCTTTTATCTCCGCTTCAATTGCAAGTACCTCCTGCTCTGACACGGGATGTTGCCACAGCTCTTCTATTGCAAGTACCTCCTGCTCTGACACGGGATGTTGCCACAGCTCTTCTAAACCATCAGCTAGCTGTCCTGAACCACCAGCTAGCTCTCCATGTCTGTTGTCAGCCCTTTTGTTGTAAACATTTTGAAACCGTAGATATCTTTCCAGGTTGCTGATAGCCCGAGTCTTATCAGTGGTGGAGGTGAAACTGAATAAACTTGGCACATAATCAGGGTGGAGGGGATCATTGCTCTTTTTACCTGAAACAAACAAATATACATGGTTTCATCAATAGTGGCAATCAGGGTCCAAAACTAGGGCAGAGAATCAGCTAAAACAAGGTCCATTTACAGCAGAGGGAACACTCAGAGGCTTCTAGGCCTTCAGATGGGGCCCAAGAAATTTCAGGATTAAATTATATGAATATTAACTTTAGAAAACAATAATTTTAAAATGAATTTAAAATTGGTTGGATAATCCTCATGAATTTATTGGACTTGGGTCAGTATGTATGTGTAATTTGCAGTGATTTCATAGTGCTGTCTATGGTGATTCAATGAGCCTTTGTCTACATAGAACTGTAGTACTTCATATTCCCAGATGTTGTCCTTGGAGGATATTTTCACAATTTGTATTAATAGCCTATAGGACTGCAGTTTTTGTAAAGTTTCTGTTGAGTAGGTTGCTTGTTGTGAAGAGTTGTTGACATCCTCATCATCATTTGAGGATTACAGCTGTTGAGTGCTTTCAGTTCAACATACTATTGCTTGAGCACTACTGCTTGGCCATCACTGCCAAGAGAATACAATCTTCACTTGGAAAAAAAAAAAAAAACAAACCCTCAGTTTGCTACTGATTTACAGTAGTTTAACCCTTGGTATTGATCCAAGTGAGTGTATGAGCAACTTGCACTTTTGATATTTAAATATAGTTAACATCAAACTGTTGTTACAGCTACAACAGCTTTGTGCAAGAGTACCCCCCTTTTTTTTTTTTGAAAACTGGGTTAGCCTCAATTTAAGAGTTTACAAAACATGTAAAGCACAATATTCATGACACAATTGAATACAAGAGTTTTTCAGTTATGAAAAATAAAACTAAATGACAGATACTAAGATTAACAGTGACATCTTTTAAGTCACTTCACACTTATTTGATGTCACCTTGGAATGTTGAAATTTTAGCCTGTTTATTTATACATGATGTTTTATGTATTCCTTTGATTGTGTTGCCCTCGCTTTAGCATCCTTGTTTACATCTTGCTTTTGTGCCCTTTTTATTATGCATGTAAAGCACCTTGTAAGCCAGGTTTACAAAAGAGGTGCTATAAAGAAATTTTTTATTATTATTATTATTATTATTATTATTATTCCAATTTAGGTACGATTTTACCCAAGAATACAGCATAAATGAACATTACCTGACACAAAATGGCAACCACAAATCCAGCTTTCGTTGCCTGGATTCCAATTATTTCTACGAATTGCAGTGATCCATCTGCTTCTTCTGCCTTTGGCTTTAGGTAGCCGGTAAAAGGACAGCTCCGAGTGCTTATTAAATCTATTTGTACAATCAATGGCACAACAGCTCTTCACCATGTTGAAACTACTCTAAAGTTTCGGCAGTATTCACGCTGAAGCCACTACTCGTCTCCCTCTATTTGCCACTCAATGGGCGGAAACACAGCGACTTCCGCTATTTGTGTCGTCACATGCAGCGCGTGCTCGGTACTTATTCACTGACTGAGGACGTAATAGAGGACATGGGAGCGGCTGTGCCTCTTCGTCTACTCGTTCATAGTTTAAATATTTTTAGTGGGTTAGCGCCATCAAGTGAAGAACAACAGATTTGTTATAGCTGGTTGCCTGTTGATTCTTGTCAAGAACTTTGTACTAAAGCATGATTAACCCTGCACTGTATATAAGAATAGATATGGTGAATAGAGTCACGCTAAACACAACACATATATATTTAGGTTTAGTGTATCATCCTCTTAAAAGTTTCACTTCACTAGTTTATTCTAAAGAGATTCATCTGCATCCAGATACTTTTGCTCATATTGTGACGTCGTTGGCAATTATGTTATGAGGCTATACTTGCTTGACATAAAAATATTCAAGTATGAAACATGTATCCACGGCACACTATTGTCTCATATTTAGTTATTTTACTGTAAGTTCTAATCTCATTTTTCTCACTGTGCTGGTTTAGTTCACTGGTAACTGCGAACACTTAGGTCTGAATCTGCTCCCTTCTCCACTGAGATGCAGTCACAGGTGTAGTCCAGTGTTTCAGTCTCTTATCTGAAATGCTCTAATCTTTCCTGATCATAAACAGTAGAAAAACATGGTCAGAAAAAGCCTCGCGATGCAACCGAAATATATTTACACAATAGACCATGAACGCATCTCGCTGCTTCCTGGCGTTTCTGTCCTCAGACGTACTCCGTTAAACTGTTTTATATTTTGTTGCCACTCGTATAACTTATTTGTCAGAACAGTGTGTATTTGTGGTTATTTATCCGATACTACTTACCAGGTTGTGTCGCGCGGAAAAATCTACTGTTTTAAGAGGCATTTTGCTGATACGTTCACGGGCACTGGTGTAGCTCAGTGGTTACTTCGACCATCAATTCTCTCTCAGAATTCGAACGTCTCTATCCCTCCGCGGGATCGAACCACGGGCGCTGTCCAGTGCTTTTTCGGACCTTGATGCTAGACTTTAGGATGTCTGGTAAGTTGTATATGACAAATGATACGTGACTAGTAGGAACTACTTCTTCTTCCGCCTGAGTAGGTATGTAGTGCGTCACGCTTCTCAGTCAGTCAAGTCTGACTAGGCAAAGACCAGAACAGACAAAAGGGGAAAACAGTACATTTGCTTTTATTCCTAAAAAAAAAAAACTTGTGAATGAGGGAAAGTGTTGATGTTGGATGCTTTTACTGAAATGTTCCATCTTCAGTATTTTCATGTTTCTTGTGAACATAATGTGAATTAATATGCAAGTTTTAACTTTTATAAGTTTAAATAATTACTCACATCTTGTATTCTTTATGAAATTATGATTTGAATTACACAATTTGATTTCTTTTTCAGACAGTATTATTGCTGATTTCCAGGCTAAATTTTGCTCTGCATCAGATTAGAAAAGAAAATCCATGGTATCTAACAGCAGTACTTTCTGCTTATACACACACACTGTACATAAAGTTCTATATATTGTAGTGTGGTCTATACTCATTACAAAGCACACTGAACAATCTTGTGTATGGAACACACCAAATCATAGTTTAAAAGGCATAATTGGAACACACTGAAGGAAGGTCTTTCCAATGTAGTGGGTGGCTCTTAAAAGAGCCATTGGATTTAGATCAGAAGGTTAGTCCAGTTTACTTGGAGCTGGTGTACTTGGTCACAGCCTTGGTTCCCTCAGACACAGCATGCTTAGCCAGCTCACCAGGCAGCAGAAGGCGCACAGCAGTCTGGATCTCCCTGGAGCTGATGGTGGACCTCTTGTTGTAATGAGCCAGACGAGACGCCTCAGAAGCGATGCGTTCAAAGATGTCATTGACGAAAGAGTTCATGATGCTCATGGCCTTAGAGGAGATCCCAGTATCAGGGTGGACCTGCTTCAGCACCTTGTACACATAGATGGCATAGCTCTCCTTCCTAGGCCTTCTCTTCTTCCTACCGCCTTTTCCAGCAGTCTTGGTCACAGCCTTCTTGGAGCCCTTCTTGGGTGCTGACTTCGCTGGCTCTGGCATTTTTCGTTGTCTTCTTTGAATGATGACTAACTTCTGTGAATAAGAGTGCTGCTCTTATACGGAGTTCAGGCTAATGTGTCTGCTCTGTCCCCGAGCTGCAATTGGTTCAAAGTGCTCAGTGGGCGGGTTCACTATGAACTAGTTTTCAATGAGATGAGATGCAGTAAACTCATGCCCAAATATTTCAGTTTTATGATTTGCTGTAACTATTTCCTTGAAATGTAAACTCATCCTGAAACATACTAATTAAGTCTAAAACTGAACAGAATGTGAAATGTATCAGCTTTTAGAAAACTAAATGTAGTCAGGGTAATATGTTATCACAAGAAAAGAACCTACTCAATGAGGTTTTGAATGATAATACACAGCGCATGGTTTAATCAGGTGTTCCACAAGTGCAGCTATGATTCATGAAATCAGTACAGTGAGGATCAATAACTACAACAATGCATGGGAAAACTATAACAATGCAACAACAGGTTTTAACATCTAACACATGCTGATGTTTCTTCAGTAGAACAATCTAACAGTAATAGTGTATAATAACCTGTCTACCGAGGCAGGTTGGTATGTATCACCCTCCTCACTAGCTTGTTGAAACTGTTGCCCTCACCAGTCTTACCGCTGCCCCACCAGCACACTACAGACTGGAAGAAGGTCTCGAGGAGCCCGCTGCAGACACAGAATGACCTCAGTCTCCTTCGGAAAACCTCCTGCTCTGGCCTTTCCTGGAAAGGACATCAGGACTTTCAGACCAGATCAGTGTATTGCTGATGTGGACCCAAAGGTACTTGTATGAGTCCCCAATCATGAGGATGATTATAAGGACAGGTTGACTCAGGTTCCTCCTGCAGTCCGCCACCTCCTCCTTAGTCTTTGTGATGTCAAAATAAACAAACAACTCAGCAGAGGATAGTTTTGAACCCTCAACCTCTGGATTTCAGGCCCAGCACACTTCCACAGCACCATCCTGCTTACAGTAACTGTATGTAAAATAGCTCAACAAGTTATTATGATCAACTTAATACATAGTTACCTTGTGAATAACTTGAAGTCTCTCAACTGCATCCCAGCCACAAATGTTTGGAGACTTCAATCATCCTGGTTGTGGTTGAATGAGATGAAGCAGCAGCAGCAGATAAGCTATTTCTTGGTCATAGGCTGAAGACAAAGAGTGTCAAGAATTAACTGGAATCTTTTCAAAATATAGTACTGTTAAAGTGTGAATAAGACACAGCAGGCATATTCTTAATATTTATTAGTCATCTCTCTATCTATTGGTGAGTTTCACAATTAAATCCCCTTTAAGACATACAAAAAATAATCAACTTAAACATAGTAAGAAAAGCCGAGCCTATTGGGGAGAATTCTACTTTTTTTTTGTGGAGGAATTAATGTGAAATAAAAACACTTTGAAAAAAAAAGAAAAAGAATTATGCTTTTTTTTTTTTTTTCTTTTTAGAAGCTATCACCTTGTGGCCAACAATAACTGGAGGTTTGTGCACTTTGTTTTACATTCTATGTAAATTTTGACAGTATCCAACCTACTGATCCACTTTAATCACATACAACCTGAGTTAGTTTTGAATGCAGTGGTTCTCAAATCCGGTCCTCGTGGCCCGGTGTCCTGCCTGTTTTATATATTTCCCTCTTCCATCACACCTGGAAGCCATTACATCTTTATCAGGCTTCTGCAGAGCTGGAAGATGAGCTGATCATTAATTGATTCAGGTGTGAAAGAGGGAAATATCTAAAAAATGCAGGACTGTAGGCCACGAGGACCGGATTTGAGAACCACTGGTTTAGTGATAACGGACAACCTATGAAACTATTGTCCAAACACTTTTACCAAACAGAGCCCTCAAATTTTAGTCCTATAATACTTATCAGATGACCTGTGATAAACTTATCAATGTCTAACATCAATGTCCCGAAAAGCACCCGTGGTTCAATCCCACACAGGGATAGAGACGTTCGAATTCTGAGAGAGAATTGACAGTTGAAGTAACCACTGAGCTACACCAGCGCCCATGAACATACCAGAAAAATGACACTGCTCTGCCAGAAAACACTAGGTGGAATAAGCTCTAAGACAATGTAACACAATAAGTCTGTGAATAGAAACACCAGGAAGTGAAGAGGTGTTGTCAATGTCCATAGTGTAAATACACGCAGGTGAGTTATATTTGTCTTCATTTAGACAAAGTACTACATTAAGTCAAAGTTACAAGTCTAATTTCATTTTAAATCTAATAAAATATATTTTATTTGTCAGTTTTGAACTGATCATACAACCATAGTTAGTTTAGTGATAACAGCCAACCTATGAAAGTGTTGTCCACGAACTTTTTCTAAACAGAAAAGCCAAATTTTAGTCCTATAAAATTTACCAGATGCCCTGTGATAAACTCATCAACATCAAGGTCCGAAAAAGCACTGGACAGCGCCCCTGGTGGGATAGAGACGTTCGAATTCTGAGAGAGAATTGATGGTCAAAGTAACCACTGAGTTACACCAGTGCCCCTGAATACATCAGCAAAATGGCTGTAAAAACAGTAGATTACCTCCTAGTGATACAACCTGGTCAAAGGTAGTTTAGGATAAACAACCAGAAATTCACACTATTCTGACAAATAAGTTGCATAATGTGAATAAGATGGAAGAAAAAATAACAGAGTAAGTACGAGAATAGAAAAACCAGGAAGGAATGAGATGCATTCACTGTCCATTGTTGTTGTTTTGTCATTATTAAAATTATAAATTATTTTTATAAGTTATAAAATTGTGTCCAACAATAAATGGAGGTGTGAGTACTTTGTTTTCAATTTATGAAGATTTTTATGGTGCCAAAATACTGATACACTTTTATCACATACAACCTTAGTTAGACTACTGATAATATACAACCTATGAAAGTGTTGTCCAAACACTTTTTCCGAACAGAGCAGCCAAATTTTAGTCAAATACAATTGACCAGATGTCTTGTAATAAACTGACCAACGTCTAACAAAGCACTGGACAGCGCCTGCGGTTCGATCCCACAGAGGGATATAGACGTTCGAATTCTGAGAGAGAATTGGTGGTCGAAGTAACCACTGAGCTACACCAGTGACCCTGAATGCATCAGCAAAACAACTTTAAAAACAGTAGATTACTTCCGCGTGCTACAACATACCCAAGCAAATTTCTGTATAAATGACAGAAAATGTGCAATGTTCTGTCAGAAAACACAGGGTGGGACAAGATATAACACAATATACCGTAATAACTCTGAATAGAAACACCACGGAACAACACGGTGCGTTCACTGTCCATTGTGTAAATACATTTCGGTAAAATCGCGAGGCTTTGACTGACGAGGCTTTGATGTTTACGTCTTTTGCCCAAAAAAGCACTGGACAATGACTCTGTAAAAAATAAATAAATAATAAAAAAAAAAGACTCTGTAAAAGGAACTATATCTTAAAAGACTTTCGAAAAAAGAAGAAATTTAAAAGATCAGTTGCAATTACCTTTCTTTTCTGATCCAATTTAAAATAAAGGAAAACAAGTTAAAAATTTGAAACAAGATTTACCCAACTAATGAATTCCTAAAATATAAATTCAAAATGAATACTGAAAAATGAGTTTTCTGTGAAACTGAAAATGAAGACCTGGAACATCTTTTCTTTTATGTCATATCACAGAGTTTCTGGAAGGATTTTCAAGGTTGGCTTCAACATAAGGGGATTCAATTTGCAACGTTGACTAAAATCAATCAAATGTGGGATAAACATCAACAATAGTAAAATAGATGATGGTATCAACAACTTACAGGTAATGTGTAAACAGTTTATTCATAAATGTCGCTTTTTAAAAAACTAAACTCACCATATCTCACTGGAGGAATGAACTCAGTCTTTTTGCAAAATCCCTCAAACTAATTGAACAGAAAAATGCTGGTGCTCTTGAAGTCTTTTTGACAGAATTTGATTTAATCTAATATTTATGTGTGTGTCTTTATTATAAACTTTTTCATTTTCTCTTTTTGTGATAACCTTTAATAACACCCCTTGTTGTTGTTCCTTTTCATTTTATTCATTGGTATTATTCTATATTATTTGTACTTGACAACGGATTGTAACGTTATACGGTTCCTTGTTTATTTGTATTTGAAGTTTTGCAATTAAAAAAAATAATTAAATAAATAAAATAAAAAATATGGCCCTCTCCCTCTG
>JAQQZY010060821.1:0-10119 GCA_030068375.1 Ostorhinchus rueppellii | reverse complement strand
AACACTTCAACTTTTACTCAAGTCAGTTTTTTGATATAGCACTTGTACTTGTACTCCACTCCTCTACTCCAGTACTTTAAACATCTCTGCATACGAACTAACATGAGCATTTTTGGCTGCTGCACAAATGTAATGTGTGAAATTACAAAATTGAGGCATTACACAACCCATCCAGTTCACAAGTAACTCAAAGCTTCCTAAACGTTCTGATGAATCACTGCATTACCTCATCTTATCCATATAATGAGTGCTTGTTTAGTCTCCACTGAAAATGGTTGTTGGGGAACACCATTAGCATTAGACATTATCTCTCAGTGTGGGAGACGTTACCCTCTGTATACATTTCCTCCGTAGGTATTTGTCTATTCATCATTTTATCTTTAAACATGAATTGTGCTGAAGAAAACACTGATACGGTAGAGGGGTTGTCTCTCTGTTATCTTCATGTAAAAACAAGCAGAGCAAAACTGACCTCTTTTAAAACATTTTGTTCCACTCAGGGCCGTGGCGAGACTGTCAGCATGTACTGCAATCAGGTGAGACCACAAGTGGGATTTACCTGCTTCGGCTACAGAACACCAACCGACTCCTGCAGGCCTGGTGTGAGCAGAGTCGGGCTCAGGGAGGATGGACAGTCATCCAAAGGAGACAAGATGGATCAGTTAACTTCTTCAGGACTTGGGAGCAGTATAAGGTGATTTTTATTTGCCTTTAACCCTTAAAGACCCAAATGCTCTTCTTCCTTTCTCTGAGCTTTTATGAATATCTACAGGATTAGTAAATTAAATGTTGAAAAATACCTGAAAACCCAATATACAGAAGACAACGTTACAATAAATGGTGATAAAGCACTTAAGGACGGTTAAATATAGAGAAACATACATTTTGGAAGTGAAACATGTCACAGTGGGTTCTTATGGGTTAATGTCTTCCAAGCATGTCTGTGTTTTTTGTCATTTTCCACAACACTTATGAATACTGCTAAACTTCGGTGTTTCACATGTATTTCTCAGCAAGGCTTTGGGAACCTAGATGGTGAGTACTGGCTCGGCTTGGAACACCTTTACTGGCTGTCAAAACAGGCACAATACAAGCTCCGGGTGGCTCTTGAAGACTGGCAGGGCCGCCAGGTGTTTGCCGAGTACGACAGCTTCCACCTAGAACCAGAAAGTGACTGGTACCGACTGAGGTTAGGACAATACAGCGGCAATGCTGGAGACTCGCTCTCATGGCACAACAATAAGGCTTTCACCACTCTAGACCGAGACAAGGACAGCTATTCAGGTCTGCTTTGCCCCACTTTGTTTTTGGACTGTCATTGGTTTCTCTTAATAAAACTTTTCTTTTTCTTGTGTTGTCAGGTAACTGTGCTCATTACCAGAAGGGAGGCTGGTGGTACCATATGTGTGCCCACTCCAATCTGAATGGTGTGTGGTATCGTGGTGGACACTATCGCAGCCGCTATCAGGATGGCGTCTATTGGGCAGAATTTCATGGAGGGTCCTATTCACTCAAACGGGTTTCTATGATGATCAAACCTACATAAATTACAGCATGTTGTGGATGTTTGTATGTATATTGTACATTATAGGTGTAGGCTTTGGAAACATGGGTGTGTATTTACTGTACCAGAGCCGGCCCAAGACATAAGCAAACTAAATACCTGCTTAGGGCCCCGCAGCCACTATGGGGCCCCCAAGTGCAATTAAGAATTTATTTTTTAAAATTTTTTGCATGTATGAATGACATTTTATATATGATCAAAATTACACTACAAATTGCCTCTTTTTAAATGTGAAAACTCTGCTGCACCATAATGTGTGCCTCCTGCCGAGTAGTATGTACTATGCATTAAAATTGTGAGTACTTCCAATCAAAACAATGTCACAAAAAAGGATGTACCCTTCAGGGACTGAAAAAACAGAAGAGGAAAGAGAAAGTGGAAAAAAATGCAAATAAAATGAAAAAAATGAAATTGAGGGTCCCAAAATCCAACTTTCCTTTGGGCTCAAAGGAGGCTTGGGCTGGCTCTGGTATTTATGATATGTTTAAGTCTTAACTCTACAGTGTGGTACCTGTCTGTCTCTTGAAAATTGTCCTACTAATAAAAAGGAATGTACACTGTGCACTGAATGTGCACTGAATGATGAACGGCACATTTTTGTTTGTCTCTTGTGTTTGTTGAAATTTTGTGCCAAAGTTGATGTGTATTATTTGAAATATCATTGTCAATAAATCAAACATAACGCAGGCTTTTTTGACAGTTGACAGTGATACGTGTTGCGCAAAACATGGGAGGATGTATGCATAGTTCCAGTTTACAGTGGTTATGGTGTCATACTTCCGTTTCATGGGCTTCCTGTTCACTCAGGGCGTATGCTTTCCTTTTGTACTCAAACGTTTCTTGGTAAACTGCATATAACTGGCAGCAGCAGCTCATCATCATCATCATCATCATCATCATCATCATCAGGACCATCTTTAAATAAGGATTTGCTGTGTTTAACATCCTCTGAACCTGCAGATACGCCTGATCCTTTCCATCCTCCTCCAGCCTCCATGGTGATTCACCATGCTGTCAATCAGGATATTGGGCCTTCTCAGGCTCATGCTTTTATTTTCTGGTAAGTGGTAATGCTTTTCTGCAGTCACTTTATGTGGGTCTGAAAATTTTTCCAGGTTTATGGGACAAAAGGTACTAAAATGCTAGTACAACATGTGCTTACTTACAGTTTCAGTAGCTCCATGTGTAATGCCAAGTGGTTACTGTAGAAATGCACTGAAACTTACATTAGATAGTGAAAATCTAAATCTGCAGACCATAGCGCAGTAATATGGAAATTAATAACAGTATTAATTCTGATGATCTGTACAACACTGAAAAAAGTAAAACATTGAATCAACTTAAAAATTCTTCTTCAATAGGTCACACATAAAAAATAGTTGAGTGAACCAAATTAAATTACATTTACATTTTGTTTTTTAAATTGATTCAATGTTTTTCTTTTTTCCGTGAACTGTAGGTATTTGAAGGAAGGAGCATGAAAATTGTGACATCCTTTTAGTAGATTTCATAACTGAATGTGATTAATTGTTTCACATTTCCTGATTCATTTCTTGAAAATATGCAAAGCATTTATGGTTTTATTGAACACAATACTTTATATTTATTACTCACTATGAAATTTAAATTTGTTACATAATGAAGTAAATTGATTGATGATTGAGCTTTTTCTACTGCATATGCGAAGGCAGACTCACAGCCACTCCCTGTTTAAGATGGCCTCTCATTTTCAACCATTTCCAGATTGAAGGCTTAGAGCTGAAGTGTTGCAACAAATTTATCTGTAGAAGTTTATAGCAGGAATCTTACTGCAATTAAATTTTTTTTATTAAATTTTTTTTTTAAATCTTAAAAATGGTGAATAAAAAAGTGCACCCTTCTATACCCTTTGTCCTATATACTGTTAAAAAAAAAACAACAAAGAGGCAAAGGTAGGGTGTCACACATTTTGTGGTTAACACCTTCCACTGCTTATGACAGTAAACTAACATGAGAGCGTAGGATGTGTTTGCACAAAGATGATTATGTCTCTCCACTGTTCTTAACAGCAAGTTTGGACCATGAAAAAAATCTGCAAAACTTTCACTAAATATTTAAACAAAACGCAAAACTAAATATAGTGCAATATTAAATATATCATTCTTATTCAGTTGTTTTATTTGGTATTGGTTTTTATTGTTGTTGTTTTTAATAACTGTACAGGTTTCATGTCTTTAATCTATTCTTGTATTTTACCCAGTTATTCTTTATTTATTTATTTTTCTGAACAGCACTTTGGTCCACTGTGGTTGTTTTAAAGTGCTTTACAAATAAAGCTGCATTGGATCAGATTGGATTGGATTGGATTGGAATATACTTTTTTTTTTTTTTTTTTTTTTAAATCTTGATAATTGTAGATAAACTGCTTTAATCATCATAACCTGGCCATCTCATTCAGTGTTTTCTATTAAATAATCAAACTTTTTGATTTCATTCACAAGACATTTTTACAATATTTATTACTGCTCTTGGCAGTATTATATATTTTGTTATATTTTAAATTAACAGCTCTATATGCAGTTTAATTTCTGTTTGAGTGTTGGAACGATAATATAGATAGGTTACATATCAGTAATGTTATGTTACAAAAAACTAGAAATCAGCATTGGATGATTTAAAACAGAAGTGACATACACTGTCAATGTGATTTACATGAAGTCAAATAAAACCAATACTATTTGTGTTTCAACAGATTCCAGCAGTGAATGTCCTCTTAACCAACTCACCCTGGATCCTCCTGTCATTATAAAAGAATATAATGAGCCTATCACTGTCAATTGCACCAATATAAATATAGAACATGAAGGGATATACTGGAAAACTGGAAATGTAAGCCATGATGAGGAATACAACACTTACAGTCTTTTGTCACTGGAAAAGCTGGACTGGAACACAGAAGTCCAGTGCAGGATCATACTGAGTGACACCCTTGAATGCAGCAAAGACCTTGACATAACTTTGTACAGTAAGTATCATTTTGAATAAATTAAAGAATAGTAAAGAGATGGGTAAATCAATAATATCTGTCATTTTGTTGTTATAGAGAAACCAGACCTCGTTACGGTATTTCCTTTAAGCACTGAAAACCCTTCAGAGGGGAAGCTGTATGAGCTGCAGTGTGACATCATCAGTGTTGCTCCAGTTCAGAACCTCACTGTCACATGGTACAAAAATAATCAAATCATTCACAGTCATGGTTTCAACAAAACAAGTAAAATCCCAGAGTCTGAGTCTTCACTTCTGAAACTCAACATCAGTAGAGAAGACAATGGAGCTGAGTTTAAATGTGAAGCTTTGCTGGACCTCGGACCAAAGGGACCACAACCTCCCGTCAAGCCATATGATAAATACACAATATCTGTGCACTGTAAGTATGCTCAGTCTTGTTTTTGTTTTTGTTTTTTTAGTTTCCAGTGTCAGATTAGATTATGCTTGAAGTCAAGCTAAATCTGCAAATATTTGATTAACTGAAAATTATATATTTGCCTCCTCAGATCCTCCTGAGTTTAAGGATAAAAGTAATTTCACCGTCATCACTGTGAATAAAAGTAATGGCATCACACTGAACTGTGAGGCTGAAGGCAACCCCCCACCTCGGTATAATTGGACTGGACATGGGGTGAATCTTTCAGAAGACACAGAATATCTAATTCTCACTCAAGTAAATGAAAGCACAAGCTATCTCTGCACAGCAACCAATGATGTCGGAAGTATTACTAAAGAATTCTATGTTATTGTGATGGATACTGCCACAACACCAACCCCTGATGTGATAACCTACCCACATGCATTTGTCCCAAGAGGTATACACAACTGTGTCCCTTATGCTATCTGTAACACGAAGCATGCATCAGTATAATATATTCATTCATGTTTGAGCACCAAGCAATTCTTCAACTTTTTGTTTTGATTGACAGATTGCCCACTTACAATATCACCTCCTGAAATCGTGGTGAGATATGGAGACCCAGTTTCAGTCAATTGCAGCACAACATCCACAGATGTGCTCGGAATTGGCTGGGAGCATGTAGGGACAGAAAATGTTAATGATGTGACCTGGACAGTTGCAAAACTGGAAGACTGGAATATGAATCTTACATGCGTCGCCACACTGAAAGACAACAGCCAATGTGAAATGATCCCAAGCATCAGGCTTTATAGTAAGTTAAAGTGTGAGTGTAAGTGAAAGTAAAAGTAAATAGAAGTGCAGGTAGTGATTCTATATGGTGCTTAACAAATTTATTAGACCATCTGTCATGAAAACAAGAAAACATAAATAATTTCATAGTATATTTCATTGTTATTCATACAGAAAATGACCAATTGGAATAACAAAAATAGTCCTTGTTGACAAATAACAACCAGAAATGTCAACATTTAGTGTGTCCACCTTTGGTGCAGATAACGGTTTACATTCTTGCGGCCATTGTTTTTATGTAGTTTTACACAGGAATGCAAGATGATAACTGGAATTGTGCAACGTCATTAAAAAAAAAAAAAAAGTTATTTGCTGCTGCATTTCCCTTTGCATTTTTGGAAAACGTCAAACTGGAAAATTTATGGATAGCAAATATAGTTCTATTTTAGCATTAAAGATCTGGTTTTGATAAAAAGATCTGTCACATACTGGTAGATTAACCATTATAGAAACATTAAAAAATATTCTGGTAAACAGAAATACTGTTCAATTATGGCAGCAGTGGAAAACACCTTATACTGGGTGGAGCTGGAAGAATACATTTGGTAAACACAGTAAAATGACCCAGTCTAATTTATTTTCAATGGCAGATTATACATGGATTTTAGACATGACAACAGAACAGGCTGATATTTGTCTATCACTATGGTTAAATATTTAGTGTTCTCTCTTTTTTTCTTACAGAGACTCCAGACATGGTATCAGTCTCGGCCTGGGACATTTCTGGTCCAGTGCTTCAGGGTGAAAAATTCCTGCTGATATGCAACATCATTAATGTGGCCCCTGTCAGAAGTCTCCTAGTGAAGTGGCGCAAAAACAATGAAACTGTGAAGATAACGACATTCAGTTCTACCAGTGTGACCCCAAAGAATGTATCCTCTACTTTTGTAATGACTCCTAAGAGAGATGACAATGGAGCACACATCACATGTGAGGCTGAGCTGCGTCTTGGAGTGAATGGACCACAGCCTGTCCTGTCTGAAATCTCAGAGCCTTACATCCCTGTTGTGGAATGTGAGTCTTTTTCATTTGGTTTAATTGTAGCCATGACTGCACTAGAGGCATTAATGTGAAAAAAGACTCAGGACATGTCCTTTATACATGGAATATGTAGTACTTACTGTATATTCATGTCAATCTCTGTGTACCAGATAACTGCCCAATGTTCTCTCCCAATTTGCAGGCCCTGTTACAATAACACCTGCTGAAATTGTGGTGAGATATGGAGATCCAGCTTCAGCAAACTGCAGTACATTGGTTTCAGATGCTGTGGGAATGGGCTGGGAGGCTACATCTGGAGGTGTATCATTCAGAAATGATCCTCCAGTCCTCTGGGCAGTTAATAAGGTGGAAGACTGGAGTATCCAATCTCTGTGTTTCATTACACTGAAAAATAATGAGCAGTGTACCAAGGAACTGGATATCACCGTTTATAGTAAGTATGAGAATACAGCAGTACTTTATAAAGATCATCTTGAGGTATGCTACAAAATGATTATATGAAAACTAATGCATGCAAAAATTGAAAATTAGAAAAAAAAAAATGACACCAATGACAAGCTCATATATTTTCTCACTTCAAGATGTTCAACTTCACCAGTGTGGCTGCTCTTTAAAATTACCTCTGAAAAAGATGACAATGGAGCATATTTCACATGTTGCAGATTATATTTCTATCCCTTGCCAGTTGTTTATTTTTTTTGTTGTTGTTTTATTACAGAGACTCCAGACAAGGTGTCAGTCGTCGATAATGGCCCAATGGTGGAGGGTGTGGAATACCATCTGAAATGTGACATCAGTGATGTGGTTCCTGCTGACAAGGTCAAAGTGAAATGGTACAGAAACGATGAATATGTGCCAGATATGTTCAGTGACACCCATGTGGACCCAAACAACAACAAAAACATCAGTGCTATTTTGAGAATCACCCCGACGAAGGATGACAATGGTGCAAATTTCACATGTGTGGCTGAGCTGCATTTGGGAGAGAATGGACCACAGCCCGTTCCTGCTGAAACCTCGGAACCTTACACCGCTGTTGCACACTGTGAGTTTTCCCTCTGGCTACATATTTTTATTGTACTTTTAACCTGCCAAACATAGTCCTGATGTTTCCCATTTCAGATTCAGTTAATTCTGACAATTTTTGCAGATAAGCCTTCGTTTTCATCTTGTCCACCTGACTACACTGGTAAGGAGCATGAGTTCAGTATGGACATGGTGCCATGCAAAGCTGATGCGAACCCCCCAACTGTTGTCCAGTGGTACTTTAATGACACACCGATCAATGCCTCTGAGCCCCTCACAAGACATCGCTCAGGAAAGTACAGAGCTGAGGCTGTAAACGAATTTGGGAACAGCAACACGCTTGTTAATGTGATAGCTGAATGTGAGTACATCAAACCTGGTCCTCTTCATCTGGAGGTTCACTCAGTTTTATTATGTCCAGCTTGTTTCTATTTTTCCAGTTATTATTATTCAAGATAGGAATGTTTGTGCTGTATTATTATTATTATTATTATTATTATTATTATTATTATTATTATTATTATTATACTGTATTGTCTGCCTTCTGAAAAGTAATTCAATGCAATGTTCACAGATGGTCCTTCATTTTCCTGTAACAACCACTATGAAGTTGAAGAAAATGGCAATTTCCTTTCTAAGTGTCAACCAGAGGGAAAACCTCCACCCATCACTGTCTGGTTTAAAGATGGAAAGCAGATGGCTTCCTCACGGCCCTGGAAAAGACAGGATAGTGGAAGTTACTCAATTTTAGCAACCAATAAACACGGAAAAGCCAACCACACTCTACACCTTGATGTTTTGTGTGAGTTTTCATGTAATAAAATGAACAAAAATCAATAAAATGCTTTGTTATTGTAGAAATCAGGGTTTTTGATTTTAAATATATTTAAAATCTAACCTTTTTTTCTTCTTCACAGATGCCCCTGAGTTCAAGGAGGGAGATTATATCAAGGAGATGAGCTCAGGTGAAAATATAACTCTGGACTGCTATGCTGAGGGAAATCCTTCCCCTCTGGTCCAGTGGATTTATCCCCATGCAGGAAACGTGTACACCACTAGAGGGCAGCAGAGGAGTATCACTGTCGTAGGAGCCACGTCTACCAATATTGGAGCTTACATCTGTAATGCCACGAATAAAGTTGGGAGTGTGACAAGAACTATCACAATGACAATGAAAGGTAATCATATTAACTCTGTAGAAAAAATGTATGAAGTAAAGAGGACACTTGTGTTTAAACTGACATAGATAGGTTAAAATATGGTATTAGAAAGCATTTTAAATTGATGATGTTTTATCTTGTTTGTTTTGCAGGTGGAATCTTCAATCTTCCTCCGTATGTAATAATACTGTTGCTGATTCTGATTATCATTTCATTAGTCATCAGCCTCATAGTTATTTTCGTCAGACGCAAGAAAAAACTCGGGCAATATACTTTTGTGTCTGATTCAGATAATTTACCAATGAGTACACGGTCCAACGGGGTGCGAGCTTAAGACACTTATTTCCTCCTAAACAAGCAAATCAAGCATCAAGCAGCCTTAGTCATTCTTAATCAGTGACGTCATGATTCGTCATGGACGCAATGGTGTGTAAATAGTGTATCCTCATTTTAAACTTTCATATGTATGTCTTTTTTTTACACTGTTAAATCCACATTTATAAATGCCTTTTTTTTTTTTTTAGATTTTTATAATTACCTTAAATGCCAAAAGAATATATAGTTGCTGTGTTGTATTATTGCATCCAAACCAAGTATTCCTTTCATTTTTTCCCCATTTATTTGTTACCACGAGACGTATGTATAATGTTGATGTGATTATTGTGATTATTATTGTTGATGTTGTGTGTGAAAGCCTTAAATAACATAATTAATAAATTATGTACATTCAGTAAAAACAGAGATGTTGTTTCAATTACTGCTTATTTGGAAACTCTTTTTAGATTATATTAGATTAGATTAGATTAGATTAGATTAGATTAGATTAGATTAGATTGCATTGCATGTCACAGGTACAAGGCAATGAAATGCAGATTGGGTCTAACCAGAATGTACACTGGATGTGAATATTAATATAAAGTGAACAGTATCATTGTAATATATGCAGTAAATATGAACATACAAATATGAATGCAGCAGTAGGATAAAAATAGGACAGTGTGAATATTTATTATAAACAAGATGAGAAGTGCAAGAGAGTGCAAGGATGAGATTAGTTTAACTTTTTGGCAAAATAATCTCATTTTGTGTGTGTGTGTGTGT
Source organism: Ostorhinchus rueppellii (assembly GCA_030068375.1). NCBI lineage: Eukaryota > Metazoa > Chordata > Actinopteri > Kurtiformes > Apogonidae > Ostorhinchus > Ostorhinchus rueppellii. The sequence goes on along the minus strand of JAQQZY010060821.1, from coordinate 29 downwards.
GTGTGGAGGGGGGGGGGGGGGGGGGGGGG
>JAQQZY010060756.1:0-10121 GCA_030068375.1 Ostorhinchus rueppellii | reverse complement strand
TATTTTTTAACCACAGTTTTTGGGAGACTTGAAATTGATGTGAATGTGGGTCAAAGTGGTTTTGGTTGTTTGATGTTTGGACACCATTAGGAGGGTCTTTTCAGAGTACTGTATGTGATTGGTTGGCTCTATTGAAAGGCGGGACTTAAAGAGGGAAACTGATTGTACATCGCAGGCAACTCGAGTTTTTTTTTTTTTTTTTTTTTTTAAACACACTTGATGCGAATGTCTTCATTACAAAAATAGTTTACAACAAGCTTCGACAGTGTGTAATGAGGCTGATTGCTTGGAGCTTTCACCGTGCTCACTGTTTGTTATAGCAGACATCTTCAGAGAGGGTTAGGAATGAGTGTGAGCGTCTCATCTCCACTTTTTAAGGCATAACAGGCACCGATTTACTGTGGTCTCTGATTGTTTTCTGTGTTGAGCTCAGTCCTGAAAGTGATCACCGTCGACTGAGGTTCTGCTAAGAAAGGAGGAAATCAGAGCCTTTCGATCTCACGCTGATTGGCCGAAGTACACCGTGTGTACACAAGTAAAGAATGCCAAGAAAATGGAATTCTAAGACTGGATTGGTTCCTGGTTTATCTAATAGTTTATAGGCACTGTTTAAAACCATGACAGGAGCAGTGAGACAGATGCTAGAGATTCATAGCATGAGTTGAGGCACCGTCTCATTCAGTGAGTGATCATAACTGGTACCCAGCACCTTTTTGCTGGTAGAATAATTCAGAGAGAAAATAAATAGGATAAAAACATGAATCTTTGGGATATTAGAGGATGATTAAGATGAGTACCACACTTCTTTCAGTGAACAAAGTAGATGTTGGTGGAGAGCTATGCAGACTATATACATGAGCTTTACCATAAGATGCAGAACAGACAACAAAGGCCTCAGCGCTCATTGTAGGCATGCACATATACCATCCACACAGCCACAGGCACACACACACACAGTCAACACACGCACATGAAGAGGTGTAGTGTCTGACTTTTCTTCTAGCTGGAGTTGAGCTGAGCGGGCCATATATTGGAATAGAATATAAACAAAATGGCCACGCATACATTAAAAGAGAGAACAAAAAAGAACAAAAGAAACAATTCAAGTTCTTTGACGCCGAGTCAGTGTACAAAGTATAAAGTACCTGCATATGTTATACATGACATATAGGTCAGCTATAAAAAAGGCCCCCTGAAAAAGAGCTCTCTCATTAGAAACAGAGCATGAAATGGCCACATGAAGAGCTGAGAGAACCGTCTGCCGTAAGGGGGAGCTTATCTTCCCAGGCTGTTCAGAAAATGCACCAACTGTTTTTTTTTTGGCTTATTTCAGTGTCTGGAATTTGTAGAGAAACCCAGAGAAACCAAGGCAAGAGAGCGAGCAGCCATTACCACTTGTCCCCACCATGTTTTCCCCTGTCCTTCCATTTCCCTGTGCTTGCGTTGGGTTAGGTTTTCCTCCAAGAGGTTTCCAAGTGCGGTGGCTCAACTCATTGCCTTGTGTCTGCCTCCGCAGCAGCCGCACGCAAGCCCTGCCCTGTGACAAGCATGAAGAGGCGGGTACAGGCAGAGGCAGGGTGCCACCAATGACAAGCCAGATAGGGCTAGCCAGCGTGTGCCGACACGGCCCCCAACACTTCCCTCACCCCCGTCACAGGAGCACGGGTCTGAGTAGTCCCCCTCTGGATCAGACATGCAGTGGTACAGCATCGTGTCTGCCAGCCACATGCAGCTGACCCGCCGGATGCACGCCTGCACGGGGTCTGGCGCATCCTGGCACCGACCTCTCCTGTTGTCAGAGAGGTAAAAGGCCTCACCACAGTGCTCACACTGAGCACGCTCCATACCTTCCGACTTCCTTCCCTTTCCACCATTGCTGGAAGGGGAGCCTGGTAGGTACGGGCGTGGCTGCGTGGAGACCACAGAGGGGAAACCATGGCGATAAGAGCCACTGTGGCCCTTATTAGGTAAGGGTCCAAGGGCAGGGTCCGAGTCTGAGGGCGACAGGGCAGGGGCCAAAGGGTAGGTGTAGTCGTGTTTCTGCGCCTCTGTCTTGGCGAAGTCGACGTAGGACTCAGAGTCGTCCATTTGGATGAACTTGTCACGCACGGTGGCGTGGCGGTAGTCCTCATAGCCAGTGAGCCAGGGGCGCTGTCCATGGAGACGCTCAGTGGCTCGCTCCCAGCTGCGCTCCCGGGGGTTGATGCGAACGATTTCTTCATCCTCTTGGAAGGTGACATGACGAGGCAGACGAGACAGAGGCTGGACAGACGGAACGAAACCAGAGTTAGTCGTTTTTAAAGACTATACTCGATACCTTTTGTGAACAGTTCTTAGCCTCACCTGGTCCAGGAAATAGTGGTCTGTGAGGCGGTAAGGGTCATGGAGGTCATGACGATGTCCCAGCATGCACCTGTGTCTCTGAGGAAGTGGTGAGGACTCGAGCGGCTGCAGAGAGCTCTCCAACTTCTGGGAGGAGTTGGATGAGCTGTCTGTGGTGTTCTGTGGAGACAAACAAACACAGGATGCGGGTTGAACGCTGCATTCTGATTGGATGAACCAAACAAATAACCGGTGCAAGAGGACGCCATGATTGGACAAACAAAAACAGGAAGTGTCAGCGCAGCTCTGATTGGAAAAACAGGAAAGGTGAGCTATGGTTTTCTGGCCATGCTGCTAAATTTTACATGACTGTGAGGTTTGGATCAGAAATGCAGTTTTTTTTTTTTTATTCTAAACTTAAAATAAAACACTATCAACCTTAACAAAAGTAGTTAATTGAGGAAAGAAAAAGGAACCGTTACAGCACGTTTAAGATTCATCTTGTGGAAGCAGGACTGAAACATATGTGATAAATAATTCGATTGAACATTTGATCTACTGGTGCTTTTACCCACATTCTTCTGCATGTGTTAAAACCTATTTGGCTGTGAAGGCGAGTCAACAGTGGAAGTGGTAAGCTGGTTTTCTGCACACATATTGTATCCACAGTATCACCTTTTTTGGCCTCTCCTCTGGGTCTTCTCTCCTTCCTCTCCACTCTCTTTTTCCCCCAACAAACTGTCCTCCTCCCCTCAGTCTCACTTTCCACACATTCCGCCTTCCCTTCCCTCTTTTCCACTACTTTATTTTCATGTTCTGCTTGGTTATGAATGTGTATGAACAGTATCCTGTCCCCTTTCCGCTAAGAGCTGTCAGGGCGTTTCTCCAACTCAAACCTTGGCCAGACAGCAGACAGCCAGGCCGCTGCCATGTAATGCTCAGACAGACAAGATTTCATAGAGGCAGACTGGGGGTCAGCCTCTGGGGGGCCTCAGAGTGGATCAGCTGACAGACAGGTCGGGAGGACCCTGCCTCATCATGCCATCCTGGTTGTGTGTGAGCCTGTATGGAGGACATGCATACAGGCAACAGCTGCAAGTGTTTTTCTGTGTGTGAAGCTGAATTTATGTTTTTAACCATTTGAAACTGGAACGTTTTGTCTGATTCTTATTCCGCACTTTAATATAATAGCACATGTGTTGTGTTTACAGTATCTACCAAGCATTTGGGCTACGTCAGGATTGAAAAATGAGAATTAGTCCACAGTTGCTTTAAGTTAATGCATATGACGACAGATGGAAACACCTTTTTAACAAGAGTTCTGACACTGTGAGCATTTAACTCGCATGACTGAACAGTTGACAGATCCCTGGCATCTTCCTGGATAAACGAGGCTCGACTTCTTCTACTCCGTTTATTACTTGTATGGCTGACTATATCGCCACCTGTGGCCTATATGATGCATCCATTTTAGTTTAACAGAAAGAAAAGAAATGTGTACTATTTTCTACAATTTTAAAAAGATACCAAACCATCCTGAATCTCCAATGGTTTTTTTCTGGGAAGTGGAGTATCAGCACAAGTATCTAATGCTCAGATCATGCCAGCACTTATTACTTTATATTTTCTTTTTTCAAGAGATTTTCTGTCACATATTTGTACCAATACATCTACACATCTTACTAAATGCAAATGAAATTCAACATCAGGAAAGTTCATTTTCAAATATTCTTAATGCCACTTGTAAACCTCTGCTCATCTACAATGATGGTGAAGCTAAAACCAGCACTAAGAATTATTTGCCAGCACTTCTATGACCCAGATCTGGTGTTTCTGTCTGTCTCTGCTGAAGCTATCCCTATTATATCTCTGCTCTGTGTCCAGAGCAGTGCTCCCCACATGGATACCGCCATGCTGAGAATTTCCCCCAGCTTTCTTACAAAGCCCTCAAAGCAGCCAGCCAAAAATAACATAACACGCTGCCTCCGCTCCAGGCTCCACCCCCCTGGAATAGACATTACCGGGGGAGGAGCCGATACGGTTTAAGCCAGTCCTGCTCTGGCCTCCACGGCTGCAACTAATTCAAAACACAGACCAGACTCTCTGCTGGAGGACAGACAGAAGAACCAGGGCAGAGCTTTTATTTCTGGACAACCTCTTTCTATATATTCAAGCCCAAGGCTGGACAGAGGGCATGTCAAGTTATTTTTTGACACAAAACATGTCCTGACTCAATGCTCAGGAGGATTCATCCTTCAGCATGCCTATGTTGCTCTCCTGGGATAAGCTCAAAATTGCTTCAATAGCTTTGACTGCTCAAGTTGTGAATGAGCCAAAATAGAGACAGAGAGAGGATTTGTGCAGAAGGGAGGGAGAGAGGAAGGGTTGGGGTAAGTTTAGGTTTGGTGAACAAGGAATAATTTAGGAAGTTATGTCCATCCCAGCACTCCCCCAGACCCCCTCTTCCACTCTATCCTCTCCTGTACCCCAAGGCTGTAAATCTGCCACAGCATTTCCCCCTGTCCACGACTGCCTGCCTCGCAAACCCTGCCGCCGCTAACTTTAGGAAAGGTCATTTACACAAGCTGAGACGAACACTCGGTAAGCAGTGAGCAGAGATTTAGACTCATACTTGAAATGACTTTTCTTGTCTGATAAAACCTCCCTAAACTGCTGCAGATTTAAAGCAGTTGTTAATAGGATTTGGAGTAGGAGTGTTGAGTATTTTTGCTTGATTAAGAACTTATTCAAGTGTCATTTATCAAGCAAGTGTAACTCAATATTGATACACTTGAGCATTGTTTTGTGATATTAAACAATTCTGAAAACACTCATTTTTAAGTTAACTTCCAAAGACTCATACTAGTCATGCTGAAAAAAAATCTCACTGTTCTGTTATGCATATGACAGTGTCTTTATACTGCAACAGTTTTCCTATATTTTCACACTAATATAGCCACACTGTACAATACACTGCCTCATGAGTGTGTGTAAACAATTTAATACCAACAGGAACTAACAAAAACAGATCTCAAGATTTGCCTGGATTGTCAGACCAAGAGTGTCTGAAAGACTGGAGACCTGATGTTCCATTTCAGGGTCTGCTCCACCCTCTGACAGTGCTCGACGCCCCCCTCCTCATGTGTTTGTATGTGTCTCTGTGGCGGCTGTACACTCCCAGCAGAGCACCTATTAGTCTTGGCCCTTACAGACAGCCCGAGTCAAAGATGAACCACGAGGCACTTCCTCTCGTAAATCACTGGCCCTGCACTAAGCTGGGAAACAGCTGCTAGCTGCTAGTTTGGTCGCTGCTCTCTCTTTCAAGGGGGAGGGTGGGGGTGTAACCAGTTGAGAGGGAGGTGGTGGGATACAGGAAGTGACCCTGTGACCTGGCCTGCTGCTCATGGTGTCAGGTTACCGAGTGGGGGGAGGGAGTCCTCCATGCTTACTTAAGATAGAGGGGCCTTGACACACAAAAACACACACTTATCATGGATTGTGGCAGGTCAGAGGGAGGGGGTCCTAAATGATGTCCTAAAATATGTGCTGGATGCAGATGACTCCTTTAGGATTCTGGCTGAATAGCAAACCAGTACGTGCTGGAACCAGGATTTACTCCAGGGCTTTCCAGCAGTACTTTATTTTATTCAACTCTTCAACAACTCAGCTTCCAAACATGAAATATCATTTAAGCTCTGAATTGCAGAAAGAGAAAAGTCATGTGAAGCGTCAAATTACTTTACAGTCAGTCTCTTGTCATTATGCCAGATTTATGTGTTAAGATGGTACGTAGGCCTTTACATTAACACCAGGGAGGAGGCCCCATCCTTTAGTGTCACTGGTTTTAGTTTCAGCTGGGGACCCACAAACCAGTTCTGATGCACAAACATAAGAAACACGCTTACAGTAAAGACGTCGTCGTCGCCAAGCTCGCCTTCCGTCTGGAGTGCTGTAGAGGAGGTTGTTGAGCCTGAAGAAAAGCAAGCACAGACAAATTAGGAGTATTCTTGACTTTTGCACAAATCCAGTTCTGTTTAGAAAATGGAGAAATGTAGTTTGCTTCAAAACATAAACTACAGATGGAAAAAAACAAGTCTGAACAGATCCAATAGTAAACTAACAATGATAAAAAAAATACTGCTTTAATTTATGTACCCAAAAATGGCTTAAGGGAAGTACTTCGACCTACACACAATTTGCCACATCCTTTATCTTTAGATTATTAATAGAGTCACTTGTGCCGACACTTCTCATTTAAGTGTGTATTTTTCTCTGTGAATTCTTCCCACCTTCAGCCAGGTCCTCGATGGCTTTCCGAACTCCTCTGTCAAAAGCCCGGGCATCAGCTGGACTCTGAAAGGAGAGACCACACTTCCGGTCTTCAACCTTCCAGTGGTGAAATGTGGGAGTAGCTATGGTGTAGACCAGGTCCTTCCGCAGTGGACAGTCCAGGATCACCTGTCAGAAGAACATATGTAAACAACTCAGGAAGGGTATTTTTATTAACATATTATTTGAACAAAGAAAACCAGACTAAGACCATTGTAAACATGAAATTATTAAGTATATGCGTGTTGAATAAACATGCTTAGCTGTTATTTAACACTCAGCCCTGCTTCATCAGATCTGTATGGGTGTGGCATATTCAGCTTTGATTGACAACAGCAAACCATTTGGACTGTTAAATAACCAGTGCACTGAAACACAGGTCACATATTTTCATGCACTGCTTATTTTAAAGAAACCAAGCCCTTCAGTTGAACAGAATACTACAGTAACAATTCTTTAGTCACTTAACCACAAGCGTTTCTGCAGAAAGTAAACACTTGTTGATGACGTTGAGGGCAAAGTCAAGGGAAGGTAAACCCCTTGACGCCGATTGTTGCGAATTTGCAACAAACCCCCTTGCTCCAAAATGCAATCAAAATATTATCTACTTGAAAGAAAAAAAACAAGTCCAATTTTTTTTTTTTCCACAACTGGAAAATGATTCAGGTGTTAAAGGGTTAACATCTGGTCAAAAAATTTGAATACAATAATCTACACCAAACTTAAATTTTTTTAGGTGGGAAATTAATTCTATTTTCAGGAAAATGTATTTTGAAATTAGAAAAAATGTGAGTGTGAATGTTTGAAAAATGACAGTTTTCTGTCATCATTCTGGGTTCATTTTATAAACTCTCAAAGTAAATTAATTCCAAATACATTGATATTTAATTAACGATTACATCATTTGTATTATTCTAAACATACAGTGTTTAAAATTAATAAATGCGTACATCTAAATCTATACATTTAATATAATGTTATTTGTATGTTGTAAATATTGTAAAAGAATTTATATGATATTGATAATTGAAAAACATTTTTAATGTGATATTTACTGCTGTTGTCCTGCTGTGACACTACCATTTGTCAAAACTCTTGCTATTTAGGTATGATAAAAAATGTTTTTTCCTCTATCCAGTAAAATAGAGGGTTAAAGGTATACACGGAATACATTTTAAGATAAAAATGACATAGGAACTTCACTTTTGAGAACTTTGTAATTCTTACAAAAAATAAAAACCATTTTTTGTCCATCCGTGACGCAGTAGTTTTGACATTTTTCATTCAAAATATTTTTTAAAAATGTTGCCTTTTGAGTATATTGACGATGGCATTTAGATCTTTCCAATTATGTGTAATCTTTGTCTTGAACTTGTCTGGTTTAAAAGTCATGAATCAAAAAGTAATGGGCTGCCCATCCGTGACACCCTTGACCTCAACCAGTAGCTATTTCTGTAATTCTTACCTGTTTGTCCCGTAGCCGTTCCCCATGGATAAGGAACTGAGAGCTGCTGTGGGTGCTGGTGGCCGGTGTGGGTGCCAGCTCTGGAGGCAGCAGGCGGCACACCCCCACTCTGCTAAGAGCGCCCCCGTCCTGGGCCAACCAGCCGCCACTCGAGTCATCCCGTGTCATCACCACCGCTTTCACACGTACGATGTAGCTGTCACTGGAGAAATGAAACAAGAGGAGATAGTTACTGGAATGATCACAGGCTTTGACCGATAAATGCTTTGTATTTAGGATTCTGTTTTTAATCTTGAAGAAAATGCTTCAAAGTAAACATAGAAATGACATCATCTGACATCAGCTTGACTACAAATGCAGCAAAATATTAATATTGGCCTGATAACTTTATAATGCATCCGTTTTCAACAGTTCTGCGTTGCTGTAAAAACAATAACACTGCGGAGGATATCAGCACATCTTAAATACTGCACAACTTCCTGCATTTATCGGTTTTATCAAAACAGGCTCTGCGTCTCATTTATTAAATCGAATTACCCATAATCTCTTAACTTTATGCAAAAAGAGGTGCATGAACGATGCCAGCAAACAGATCAGTGCGACAAGAAAAGTTGAAGTTTCTGTCAATATTAGTCCATATCCTGTGTCTAAAATGAGTCAAAAATGATTGGCTTGTTGCCAACAATCTCAGTTCTCACTTTCACTGAGGAGGAAATGAAATCAATCATATGTGTTTATCATTCAGTGGCTTTTTAAAGACCTGATTTAATAGTAAAGGCTTGCAGTCAGTGTCATCCCTGCACCTCCCAGTAAACATTCTGACACTGATGAGGCTTTATGGAGGTCTTAAAATTAATCCTTGAGCTGAAGTTGTATGTCCAACCAATAAATACCTTAATATAAGAATTTCACATCACATCAAACATTAAGCAAAATCAATCAATACATATAGAACTGGACACAAAGTTGGTTGGGACAATTTTTGTTTCTGACTTCAAGTATTAAAATCGTTATTACCACCAACTTCTGATAATATGTATAGTTTGTAAAAGGCCCCATTTGTATCGATGTGAATGAAACTTGGTAGAAGGGGAGGATCTGTACAAACACAACCATTACATTTAGGAGCAGATCATTAAAAAGCCCCTGATGAATTGTTGTTTTTTTTTTTTCCCTGTTCCTTTCATTGTGACAGATTCATTGAGCTACAGAACTTCCTGGATGTACAGGTATGCGCCCGTCTAGTTGCCTTATAGTTTGCCTAAATGTTACTACAAGAGAGCAATTGCAGCAAAACCTCCACACACACACACACACACACACACACACACACACACACACACACACACACACACACCTTTAAGTGTTCAGAGATGACACTCTAAACTAGAAAAGCACTCAGAGAGCGCAGACCTCCGCCAAAGTAGTGTTTGTACTTTCCTCCAATAGATGGCACTGAATGACCTCATATGCAAATCTGTACCACCATGCCCTATCTTGCAATGATAAAGAATCCTTTTTAAAAATTCCTGGATCCAGATCGCCTCCAAAATTTAATCATCCCTTCCTTGACACAGAGTGAACACACCCTGAAAATTCCATCAAAATCTGTCCATAACTTTTTGAGTTATGTTGCTAACAAACAAACAAATAAACCCTGGCAAAAACATAACCTCCTTGGTGGACGTAAATATAGAACATTATCTGAATACGTGTATATCGAGTTGTAACATTGAAGTATACATAAAATAAGATATTATTGAACTTAATTAACCCTTTCATGCATAGTGGTCTCTCCATTGCACATCTGTTCTACTGCTGTTCTCTTGTATATTCATGGGTTTTATTGTTTTTGTTAGAAGAATTTTCTAAAAAGAAGAGGCGGAGTCACTGGGTTCAGGAACCAATATGAATTTACCAAGAACATACAGCAGCTGACTGACAAACACTGGAAAGTCTAAACTATAATATAGAACATGGATACACACCCATTGGTCCTCATGTC
>JAQQZY010060721.1:0-10123 GCA_030068375.1 Ostorhinchus rueppellii | reverse complement strand
TAGCATTAACTAGGTAGGTAGCTCCCCCTAGAGGCCTGTGCCAGTAATGTTTTAATTCAGATTTACAGTCTACCACAGAAATTACTTCTGGAACAGATTAATTTCGTAAATAGAGGTACCACTGCACTAAAAAAAAAAAACCCAAAAAACATGGCAGCCTAAACTACCAGCACCAACCCTACGGGGTAACGGAAGGACCAAAAAAGCACTACCAAAATAGGAGTTTACACCTTACAGACCCAAATGTCCACCTTTAACCTAAACCATCTTCTGATCTAAACTGTTTAATACCTGTTGATCCACTAATTATATCAATACATGTCAATAATCGGAATCAAATACAGTTCTTCATCTTTTCATGTTCATCAGATATGACCATATTTGGACGTTCAGAGGCTCCACAGTTACCATGGAAACACAGTCATCTTCTACAACATTGATTCACCAGTAAAACCCATGGAATTGAATCAATGACAGTGAATGGACACACTAGGTTTATGTTCAGTTAATGACAGATTGGACTGAAAAAGACACTTTTCTTCAGCTTTGTCTGTTTCTGATATAATAACCCTCAACTTTAATCAGGGTTTTAATTAACATGTACATGATCAGTGAATCAAATATAGGAAAATACATGATTTATACTGAAAAAACTCAAACTAAAGTGGATAAAATTATAATCAATAGTCCCAAACTGCTTAAGGACGGTTAAATATAGAGAAACAGTCATTTGGGAAGTGACCCTCTGGATCCTTATGAGTTAAGCTCAAACTATGGCGTAAGAGTGGAATCTATCTGTGTAACATATACACTACCTTATATGTACATTAGTTTTATGTGCCATATAGATTTTGCTTTTTTTATATTTTCTCTGTAGTTTTTGGTATATTATCAATACTTCCTTGTCCCAATCCTTACTCCCACATTCATCACCTACAGACTCCACTACTGCGATAGCCTCCTGTGTATGCTCTGCCCTCCTCCCATCTCCAAAACCTGCATCATATCCAGAATTCTGCCATCCACCTCTGCACTCCAGAGACCACATCACCCCGATTCTCAAACAACTTCACATCACATCCAGTACAAGCGAGTCCCTCCATAACCCGGCCCCTCCCTATCTCACTGATCTCCTACTGTAGCACTGCCCCACCTGCCACCTCAGCTCATCCAACACCAACCTCCTCAGTCCCACCACTAGGATGAAGGACCTGACCAAGGGGGACTGAGCGTTCGCAGAAACTGCCCCACCCGATGGAAGTCACTCCCACAAAACATCAGGAACTTGGACTCAATACAAAACTTCAAATTATTACTGAAAACTGTTCTTTGGTTGTTTTGTACGTGAAGGGTCTTTTGAGCATCCAAAAAGCATGATATAAGTGTGATGTAGTAATATTATTATTATTTTCCTGGATATTCAGGGTGTTATGTATCAAACTAGAACCCAAATGCAGAACAGACACAGTAGAATCAGTTTTACAATATTTATTGGTTTTCAGGTGAAAACCACAAATAATACAAAGCACCAAGAGGAATGTTCAAAGTCCAATGATCAAAGCTTCGGGTCTATTCCTCCTGTAACAGAACCCGGAGTCTGGGGCGTCCAAATCCGTGGGACGTGGTCGGGGTCGGTCCGCGGTTGATCACCATGGGCAAGAGACTGGAACTGGGTCGAGGGACGGAACACAGGTCGGTACACAGGAGACGAACTCTACTCATTGGTCAGGTGAAGGTAGTTGGTACACAGGGGAATTCAGACTGGAGACGTGGTCAGACAGACGGAGGTCAGGAGCGGTGGCTGGCAGGCAGGGGTCACAACAGATCAGGTCACACACACAGGCAACAGGAACTTCAGAAGACGCGGGATAGCAGGCTACATGAGGCAAGGCACTGGACTATCTGGCAGAGATTCACAGACTGGAACAGGGTTAAATACTGTGCCCCTGATGAGGCTCAGCTGAGCTCACCAGGTGCAACGAATGATCAACCAGGTCACCAAATTAGGTCAAAGGTGACAGGAGCAACAGACAGAGAAAGCAGGAGAGCACAGCAGAGAGAGAGAGATAGAGAGAGAGAGCAAAATAAAACCCCCAAAGAAGAAAAGAAATTAAATAAATAAACAGAAACCAAAATATAACACAGGGTGTCCCAAAAAATGTATACACCCTTTAGCAGCTGATAACTAAATTGTTTTTGGATGTTTTGCAGGTTAAACCCATTGAAGTCAACAATGGCAGCCAGACTAAACTTTGAAGGAAGGAAATTCCTTCTAAAATACTTCTGGGAGTATGAAAATGCAGTTGAAGTGCAAAGACAATTTAGGAGGGAGTTTAGAAAAGAACCACCAATAAGTTACCATCACTCAAATTAGTGATAAAATTGAAGGTGATGGAAGTGTTCAGGACGTCCACAAAAAAAGTTCCAGAAGACCATGGACATCAACAAGCCCCACAAAAGAAGAAAGAGCACAGGAAATGCTGTAAATGCTAGAGATCTACAGCATGGGTCATGGATGGGTCTTGGTGACATGTCATGTATGAATGTTTAGACTTAGGAGGTATCTCTATCAAGGATGTAGCCAGAGTAGTCTGCTGTCCTTGGACAACAGGCCATAGAGCACATGGGAGGGTGAGTGCAGGAAGTACAATGCACGGTCATTACATGTGGACCAATGTACTGAAACAACGTTAGTATGAAATGTTATCAATAGAAAAGTTACATTCCAAGATTAATCCATGCTCTTAATGATGATGATCCAGACTGACGAGTACAGTAATGGAAGAGGTGCTTGGAGAGTACTTGTATCGAAAATGCAGACTTTCCAACAAAGACTGTGTGGAGTGATGAGGCCAGATTAAAATTAAATTAATTAAATTCAATTAACCTCCATAATTGCACCTGTTGGGGACCTGAGAATCCAAATGTTGTGAACAACCGCCTTGTTAATTTACCAGGAATAGTTTACAATTATTTAAAGTGTGTATACATTTTTTTATTTTTTCGGGGGGGCACCCTGTATTTTCAGAATAATTTTGTGTGATATTTTGTGTCTCTTTGCACTTAAAGTGTTTTTGCTGCTAAATAAGAAACAGGAATAATGAAAATCCAGATCTACTAGTTTCTATACTCTACATGCATTAATAAATAAATAAAATGTTCTATTTTTAGTTTTGCAGCCTGGATCTCTATGACACATATGCTTCATATCTTGTGCAGCCACTCTTACAGATTTTAGCCTAATGTTGCAGCATCTGCTCTGCATACATTTCATGTTCTTTGTAGCCAGGGGTAAAAGTTGATGAATTGGACTAAAGAAAATAAGCATACCAGGACAGTTTTTTTTCCATTTAAGTGTGACGGCATTTACAGTTTTACACTTAAGACAACCAAAACTGGTGCCAGTTCTTTTGTGTCTTAGAAGGTAATACCACCAGTGCTGTTGGACAGAACACATGGAAGCCCATTTCCGTCATAATTATGAGATTTTTAAAAAGTCGTAAGTACGAGAAAGAAAATGTGCACACACTTCAGGTTCTACCAACAACGGGTTCCATGAACGCCTTGCTGGTCCAGCTACGCAAATGATGCTATCCCGTGTTTGAAAGGTTGCTATTACAAGTGACTTCATGAGTGCATGATACAGCTTTGAAATATTACATTAGTTTATTGTTGCAAAGATATATCTGCACATATCGGTACATCTGAAGCACATGCGCATTTTCTTTCTTGCAATTATGACTTTTTATCTCATGATTATGACTTTTTAATCTTCTAATTATGACTTTTTAGCTCTTTTTTTTTCCCCCACTGGCAGAAACGGGCTTCCATAGATTGTGTGGGAACCATGGTGGACCACATGTTTTCTGGTCCCACCCCTCTATCCAGACTTACTGGAAGGTAGTGTCTAAAATTATTCCGAAAGTTTTGGGTTTTAATATCAACACATCATTCACTTCTACACACTTCACAGTATGTAGCCCCAATAAATCCCCTGTTTATAGAATTAAATGCTCTAAAACGACACAGTCTTGTCAACCTTAATAGTCTTATCGTAATGTCTGAAGCCCATGACCATACAGTATGCTCCTCTAAAGTTGACAGGAGATGTTTGAGCTCAGGCACAGACACTAGAATATAAAAGGAACTGAAATCTACAAGAAAATGAAGTGTAGAACAAACATAAAAAGTCAGTGTATCTGTTAGAGGGTACATCTGTGGAACAATCTGGATCTAAACTTAAAAATGTCCTCTTCAATATGTGCATTTAAAAGGGCGTATAAATCCACTATAATAAGAAAATATCGAACGTCATCTGAATAAGTGTACATGTAGTAATAACATAGATGTATGCAAAAAATAAGGTATTATTGAAATTAATTATGATTAGGAGATATCACATTTATTGATTATTGTATTTGTAGTAAATATTTAAACTTTATATAAATAATATAGTTCATACAGTTGATTCTGTAAATCTGATTGTGTGTGAGGTAACTGAAAAAGTGTATGTGAATGGTTTGTATAGATGTTTGTGTTACTGTAAATATATAGAAAGAAAAGTGCATTAAAGCAAAAGAGGCAGATTTAATTTAATTAGTTGTTTGTAAAAAGGGGCGGAGTCTATTTGCTATACTTCTACCCACTCCTTTTGAAGTGCAGAAAATGTTGCTTAATCATGTTGTATGGTTCTGTCCTATCTGATGGTTCCATGTGCTCGAAATAAAACTACACCAAGTAGCTAACTAACTAACTAATGGACCTGATGGGCTTAATAAGAATGACATTTACCTCCTCCAGGTCTTGCTGGCAAAGAGTAAAAAGATGGTTACAAAACACTGGTTTAAGAAAGAATGTCCACCGATGACTGCTTTTACCAATACGGTAAAACTCCATTTCCTGGAACAGATGACCAACACAATACGACTGCAGTGGGGACTGGGTGAAGAAGATAGGGAAAAATTAAGGTTTACATAACCTGTTAGCCAAATTTGTAAACCACTACGTGTAAAAATGTTGCTTGTTTAAGCCACTTGTGTTAAACAAACCGGCCATGTGAGTCAAAACCGGCCCTCCAATGGTTGAAAAATGGCAAAAAGTGCAAAAATGACACTGATGATATAAACAGTCCAGGGTGTTGAAGTGATTTTAGTTCAAAGGCCACATTCAGGCCAATGTGATCTGGAGTAAAATAACAGCATAATAAGACTTTCACAATAAAATCTAAAAAAGCTGAAAATGAAGTACAATTCTAACAATCTTTGGGCTGTTATAAATCAGATCTACAGATGCACAAAACTAAGTTGTGTTAATTATAAACTGACATAATATTGTAGAAATTATTCTTAATTTATCAAATTTTATTTTCTTATTTATCAAATTTTAACAATATGATGCCCGTTACCAAATGTTTGTGTAACATTGTCTGTAATGGACATGTACAAATGAAATACAAAGCTGAACTGAGGCATAATAGTGTTCAAACTGCACTTTTCTAAAGAAAGTTTAGTTTTATTCTTGCAATTTTCATAATTTAATTATTTTTTATTGCACTGAAACAAAGGAAAAACCTTAAAATTGTCATTATTTTAGGTTTTATACAATTATTTTACTGGTCTGGCCCACTTGAGATCAAATTGGGCTGAATGTGGCCCCTAAACCAAAATGACTTTGACAGCCCTAGTCTAAGCAATGTGATCTTTGTAACCCTTAACGACATGACCTGTTTTTTTTGTTTGGTTTTGAATCTGTAAAAAAGAAAAACTTTCATAAAGGGTTTAAAAAAAATAAGGTCATGCCACCATTGGCCACTAGATGCTGCCTCACATCTTTCTTTCTGGCTAATAGAAGCAGTAATATTTGCGAGTCTGGCTTTGATTGACAGGTTTGATGGACAGCTCCCTGCCCCCTACATCAGACTTTTCGAAGCCCTGTTTATTCACTAAAGCTTATTTTTGTACTTGACAGGAATCTCACTGCACTTAATAAGAAAATAGCAACAGTGTCTACAGACTTTATTACACAAATATTTGGTCAAGTTAACAAGTTAGCATGGATGCATTCATTTGTGAATGCTAATGCTAGGTGCTGTGTGGATTAGGATATGCAAAATACAAGGACTTAATTTACAGGGACAATAAACTGAGACTTTCTTTTGATGTTTAGGAGAATTGGATGCTATTTTGGTATTTACAGGCAGCGTCCATCACATTCATTCCAGTGGGAGAAAAGAAAATGATTCATAGATCTCATCTGATTATTTAGCTTAAATGTCACCAAAGTACACATAGGACAAATGTTAGGATCATGAACCACAAGAACATATGATATATTTGCTTGAGGCCTGTCTCTGACTTCACAACAAGACTCTCATCTGATGGAGATAAAACTGAGCAACAAAATATATCAAAGAATGTTAATGATCAAATAATATTAACAGTATTTATCGAATGATATTCCTCCATATGACATTCTCAACCCTTATGAGACAGGACGTGAACCATTTCATGATCATTGGGGAAACATGCAATGCACCATCATTGCATAAACAGCTTCCATATAATTCCATATAATTCACAATCTAGTTACAATGGGCCAATTGATGCAAGTAACAAAAAAAATCAGAAAATTGCTTGTAAAAATCTGCAAGAGGTGACACTTTGGAGTTGGGAATGGAAGAAGGGAAAAAAGGGAATGGAAGATAGCAATTAGCATTAGCTTAATTTACTTTACCTTGAAGAGAAAGGTTCAATAATGTAGAGTTGGTGAATTAAACCATTTTGATTATCCTGACTCCAAAATGTTGTGACTGTGTGTTTTGTTAATTATATGTGTATGAATGTGACTGTAGCACTGTTGTCCAAGATAAATTTCCCATGTGGGTCAATAAAGTTTATCCTGATCCTGATCATCAATCAGTAGCTGGGTTTCCATTACCCTCAGAAATGCACAAAATGTAAACTGCATAATAGAAAACTGGAAATGTAAACACTGAAATGTTGAGAAAACTGCCAAAGATCACAAAAAAAATCATACGCTCTCATGAGGTGTTTTTTTTTTTTTTGTTTAGACATTTCGATATAGAACTATAGCAGAAAAGTGTACTGGAAACACATTTAGTTAATTTTCCCCCCATCTGGTCCTGGTGGTTTTGCTCAGTCCAAACGTCTCCCCTATGACCCTGGACTCACAACAGGTGGTTCTAGTTTGTTCAGGCCCATAGACACTGGCTTTACTGGAGCAACTGCTTCCCCAGGGCAGGACCAGTCTGGGGACAGCACAGGTTCAAGAACATTACACAGTTCAGGAAACTGTACCCGGATCATTCAGAAATTCTGGACCCAGAACTCGTTGGTGAATTCCTGATGGACAGTTCTATCCCATAAATCCATTCTGCATGGCTACTGCCATACATGAGGACTTAGTCTTGGGATGACTCTACGTTCCCTTCTTCTGTAGTTGTAGTTCAGTGCAACAGCAGTAGATGAACCAACACTACAATAGCAACACCGTGGAGGTTTGGATCCAACATCTGTCTTAACCCTATAATGCCAAATGTATCAAATTTGATATGAGTTTTGAAGCCCTCTACATGATCAGTGTGATATTTTTTTCTTGTAAAACCTGATGTATACAATTACATACGTACATTACACAGATAATCCACCAGGGGGAGGAATTCATTCACCAGAGGCCTTTCCAGTGACACTACAAGAATGTCATTAATGAGGAAGGAGGGAGAACTGTGACCATTTAGCAAAGGAATTAACAATTTGTAGACATGTTTGTGTTATATTATGTTTTGGTTTGTTCAAAAATAATAATATTTGAGGATTGAGACCTTATGTATCAAATATGATACAAAATTGAAACTCATACATGGTAAATTATGTACATATTTTTTTGATCAATGTATGTTTATTAAGTTTTTCAAACATACAAGCAAGACAAACTGAGACACGTACAAGAGATTTAAGGCTCCACAAAAAAGTAATAATAATAATAATAATAATAATAATAATAATAATAATAATAATAAATAAAAAGGTTCCACTATGTAATTATCAAATCATTTTGTACACACACACATTATCCAGTCAAGTTGCATTGTCAGATGTTTTACATAAGAAATAAAAGGATGCCATAGCACATTAAACTTCCCCATTAATCCATTCAATGTGTGTATAATCTTTTCAATTTTAAGGGAAAACATGACATCGCATATCCATCTGCCAAAGGACGGGGGTTTGTCAGTCTTTCAAATAAAAAGAATGAGTCTCCACGCTCAAAGGGAGTAGACAAAACTGTTTAACTGCGGCCTTTGTAGAGGGAGATCTGCTAATAGTACACCAAAAAGTCTGATTAAAGGGCAGGGGTCAAAGGTCAGACCTGAAATGACTGAATACATTTCAAATATTGAAGATCAAAATGCCGTAAGACTTGAACATTAAAGTGGTTTTGTATAAAATGTCTGACTTGTAAGTATCTGAAAACATTTCTGGAAAATTATATTTGGAAAAAAACAAACAAACAAACAAAACAAAACATTTGGGGTTGTCCAATAAAGGCTCCAGGTTAAAAAACTGGAATTTTCTGTCAATGATTTAATGGTTCCGGCTTTACAGGGTTAAACAAGCATCTTGTGAGAACTGTAAAGTATTTTATGAGAATTACCTGAGACAGGACTTTACTAGAATCACACGTCAGAAGCCAAATACTCTTCAATGGAAACACCTACAAGTAGTAATTGTATTTATTGCTTTTATTTTGTGGAAAACTGAAATGGAAGCCCGGCAAGTGTAGGTAAAACTTTGTTTCCGGTATCAAATATGAATCCCATCTGGTTTAATGCATCAGATTCCAACTTGTTCTGATATATTAGTGAAAAACAGGAGTGGAGATGCAGAGCAGAGTGGATGGAGATGAATAGCATCCGACTTTCTTCCACTTATGTCTAAATTTGAGGCTGCCAGAGGTAGAAAAAAAGGCTTTGAAAGTAACAGCCTTCAGACCAAACCGGTAATCATAGCGAAGAAAATCTCCATCTCAACCGGCAGCTCGTTCAGTCTGATACTCTCATCTGAAAATGATGTTTTCTTAAACAAGTGGAGAAGATAAAACTACCAGTTGGAAGACATAATTGTTTCCATGCAAATCAATGCTTTTCAAGTATTGCAGAAGATAATGTGCCATTATCTCATTTCCCTGGTATTTGATATTGTTTCCAGCTTTAATGTTTTGACATTTAGCTCTGGCAAATTCCTGATCCTCGTGAAACTAGATCAGATAAAATTGCAATTATTTCACTGTACTGGCAGACGTTTGTCATTGTAATCATTTTCGGTTTCAACTTCCTCAGGATCTCCAATGAGGAGAGAAAACACATTTTTCATTTCATGTGAAAATTTTCTGAAACTTGGTGGAAGAATGGGACGTGTGAGCCAAAGATCAAACTATAAAGTCTGGATCCGATGCTGGTTCTTACTAGTCTTGGTGTAATGGAATCAGTTTTATGCTATATATTCTCTGAACAACCACTTACATTCTATTCTTTCTTTACTTATTACAACTTTCACAGACTAGTGGACGGTATCATCACATACAGAACATGTTTCTTCTTTGCCACAGTGAGGCTCTGGGCCAACGCAAAAACTATTTGGGCATAATGCAATACAGTATATGTGTATGTGTGTACATGTCCCTCGAGAATCACCTGGTTCTATGTCCACTTTTTCTCATTTTGAGAAAGCAGTTTGAAAATGTCCCCTGTCTCATCTCTGATATTTACAGAGTTATCAGTCATCTTTTGTGTGGAATAGTGTTGACTGTGGAAGGCACCCTAAACATACGGTTAACATGTTCTAAATCTCCATAGGCTTAGAGATAGAAGTCAACAATGGACATAGAACTTTCTGATTCAGAGGTATGGAAGTATGTCCAACATAGGACCTGGTGCATTTACAGGTTTCACTTAAGATCCAAATCAGGAGGTTCTATGTCCATGCATCGGCCTAGTGATGAATGTTGGGATTTTCCACCTAACACGGCAAAATAGATTAACAATATCTATACTATATCGTTGAGCAACTTACCCATCAAAATAACCCATAAGTCTTTCAGAAGG
>JAQQZY010060687.1:0-24638 GCA_030068375.1 Ostorhinchus rueppellii | reverse complement strand
GATAGGCTCCATGCGACCCCCGTGACCCTAATGAGGATTAAGCGGGTATAGAAGATGAATGAATGAATGAATGTATTGTATTGCCAAAAACAGTGCTTTTAGGCATGTTTTAGGCATGTCTGTTTTAGTCACATGATACACACAGGAGTCAGTACTTGATTGCATAACCCTTGTTTTTGATGACTTTTTATATATTTATAATTTTTCCACAGTTGTATATGTAGTATATGTTGCATGTGTTGTCTCCCATTTTGTTCTTTTTTTGTCCTTAGTGACATCCTTCTGCTTTGAACTTGACGACATTCACCATGAAATAATAATGACACGATGCTGAAGCCTTGTGTGGCTCGCTGAGCTACTCCCTGCTGGCTGCTCGGCGCCACGTCGTAATGCGTCCTTGTTTGCCGTTGTGTATACGTGCACTTGAGTGTACTTGTATGCAAATATGTGCAGGAACAGCACATGCAATATGTTGAATTTTTGGGTTTTGCATACCAGCAGTTGGTGTGTTTATCATTGCAGCATGAATGGCACGATGCAGATTGCCACAAAATAAATCCGTTAACATGTTTAGCTGAGTGTGCTTGTGTGTATTTGTGCATCATGCATACACATGTAGGGCATTTGCATGAGCCTGAGGAGCTGTTTATATTTATATTCGAAACCGGAGGGTTGGAAAATGACCTGTCTCCTGTGATTACATCCAGGTTAACAAGAACTGATGTGGTAATTGTGAAATCTATTTAAAAGAATTGTATCTTGTCTCACTGTCTTTCTCACTCTCTCTTTATTTCCCCCTCTGTGCTTCTTTCTATCTTCTCTTTCACACACAGTGGCGCCCGTTCCTCCCTGGTCTGAAGTATGAAGTGATAGACTCGGCCTACATCTCTTTGTACACAGGTAAGACCTAAACCCCCCTAATCATACACTACTCGTCTCTCAGCCTTTCTTTGCAAAGGAAGTTTGATAAAGAATGTTAATGAGCATTTAAAAGTTTTGTGATGTTTATGACTGAGTCACAGATGGGAGTATTTAAAGGGAGCTGGGAGTTTGCCAAATAAAAAGAGAAAATGACCCAATAAAAAGAAACACTCATTAATCTGCTCAGGTATTGATCAGCACTGTTGTCACAGAATGAGGTGTTTTTAAACCAGAATAGGTTTTCCTCAGCTGAAGACTCCAAAGTCATATTTAATGCCTCGGCCTTCAGGGTGATCTTCTTTCCTTCATACAAGCAGTTGCAGATTATCAGTTTGAGAGCATGTCATATTTTCTCTACAAGGGGCAAGGATGGAGATGAAGAATCTGATAGATGCTCTGTTTTTCCTCTCTGGATGTCAGTCATAGCAAAGATGAGAGCACTATTTCCTGAGTCGACATCTAACCGAGCACTAAGAATAGCAGTGCGTCACAGGGATTCAGCATGAATAACAAGCAAAAAATGCCATATGCAAAGAAAATGATGTATGGAGTTGTCATTTAGAGCAACGCTGCAGGTTGCAAGGCATGTATGCTGACTACTGGCTTCTTATTTATGACTAGCTATGACAGAGAAGAAGGAGGCCTTGTACTGTATATAAGGTCATTGGATTCATGCATTAAAATCTCCTCCTCTCAGTCTCCCTCCACCCATTCCACCTCCTGCATTTCATGTCATGATGTGTCTTTGACACCTTGTTTTTCTTTCCATCTTCTCACTCAGAAAGGTGTTTGATGTTTTTTTTCCCTAATGACAGAGAAAAAAAAAACATTTGTTAGCTTGCCCAGAGATACTTGTTCTCTTTATACATTTTGATTAGTGCTCTGATTGGTTTCCAATTATCATCATTATGCTTTCAGCTTTGATGGCAGTTTAAAAACCTTTTTTTTTTTTTTTTTTTTTTTTTTTTTTAGTTTGACTCAGTGAAATCAGTCTTATCTCTTCAACAGGTTTTCTTTTATGGAGATAAATGAAAATTTACAAATACATTCTGTCAACATGAGGCATCTTAAAAAGTAATCTGCTCTTACAACTTTTTCAGTTAAGAACCTCTCTCTATGAATGCATTCTTGAATGTTTCATCCATTGCAATGCCATGGTTATAGTTTAATGCCAAACACACCTCATTATGTGTTTGTTACTAATTTATTGAATTATCCAGTCAGTGTACATGTATATAATTTGGCCCAAAGAATGTCCGCTAAATTTTAATGCAGCCAAAGATAAGGAATTTAAATAAGCACAAAAATAGGAGGTGGCTAGAATGTATTTCCATAGTAAGTATAAGAGGGGTAAGAAAACAATACTATAAAGCTTTGTTTTATAAGTCAGACGCATCACCTATACAGCATGATCTGAATTAATGAAAAGAAGCAAAAGATATGGTCTTTTGTTTGTTTTTTTTGTGAATTTTAAGGATTTCACTGACACACTGTATGAACATAATTAGTGTTGGCGAGGCCTGTGTGTATTAGGAATTAGGTATGTGATCAACAGATGTCTTATTGTTAGAGGAATGAAAAGGCTTTTCTCTCTCTCCGACGCGCACACAAACATACAAACCAAACAAGCACACTACCCCTCTGGAGGATAAAAATGATGCTGACCACCCTGTTAATTATAAAGCATTTCTCCCATCAGGACTTGCTCCTGACATGTCATTAATCACACATGGGCTCTCCTCCCTCCTTGCTATCGATTGGTATAATTATGACTCCCCCGTCTTTGTTTTTGTTTTTTTCTTCCAACTTTCATTCTGATTCTCTTACTTCAGCATTTGCTATTGTATCTCCTCTGCCTGTGCCCCCCCCGGATCTCTCTCTGTATTTTTTTTACAGATGCACATATAATGTATATAGATGTTTTCCTTTCTATCACCTAAATCAACATTTTAAAAAATGGTTTCTGTCACAAAGCTCCTCCGTACCAGCTCTGCTTCTCACGATGCCTCTCTGTCTGTATTTTTCAGACGAGTCTAACCTGAAGATGAACAGTGTGGACCACATCCCCCAGACCTTGGCCAGTCACATCCGTCTCCCAGAGGAGTCTCAGCCCCAGGGACTGGAGGGAGGCAGCATCACGCAGCATGGAGCGGATATGCTGAAGCCAGACCCCAGGGACACCTTCTATAGCAGTAAATCTGCCACTCATCATTTCTGGCTGTCCCCCTTTTCTGTCCTCTATCCAGTCTCCTGGTTTGTCATTAACTGACTGATTGACTGGTTGTCTGGCTCTCAGTGTCTTCTTTTTGCTGTCAGTTTTGCTGTATTCAGTCTATCATTTTGTCTTACTGGCTGTGTTCCATTTTTTGCATCTTCTCTTCCTTTTTCTGCCAAGGATCTAAACAGTCCCCATCTCTCTAAGTTTGTTGAATGCTGTTTTCAGTGTACTTATTTGTGTTTCCAAGCTGTCACATACTTGCCTCACACTTCTCTGTCTGTCTTTCGTCCTAGCTCCTATGATTGACCCTTCTCATCTGGAAAATGTTCTGCCAGCCTGTCTCTACTCCCCAACCTATGTAGTGAAAGACTTTCCTATCGCCAGGTACCAGGGCCTGCAGTTTGTAAGTATCTCCTCAATTACTTTCCCTCCAGATCATTGAGTGTGAGATGGATTTGTGCAAGTGTCAATGTTGTGAGAAAGTCTACCTGTCTACTCTACCACGTTGACAGCGCTTTGGGTTGCTGGAAGTGCTTCCATTCATGGCAATAGTTTCATCCTGCTAATCATTAGTCATATTTATTTACCAGAGAGCCTTAGTCCAGGTTATCGTACTAATACTACTGCATCTTTCCTATTATAAGAAAACTCACAACTGAAGCAGGTGGCAGGTGTTGAGCTCTGCCTCCCCCCTTAGGCTAATATGAGGTACTGCAGCTGCAGCAGTGAAAATGAACTGGAAATGAGAATTATACTAAATATAAGATATCTATTTTTCAATGCAGGATTCTCACACACACACAATCATTTCAGCAGTTAATGTGAATAGAATATTTATATTTATGCAGTACTGGTAAACGAGAATCAAGTTTTAACTGTTTAGCTTCTGACCGTTTTGTTCGGTTGTATTTTTTCTGTTTGACATTGTACTTTTCTTTAGGTTTATCTGTCCTTCGTCTACCCCAATGACTTTACACGTCTCACACACATGGAGAGAGAGAACAAGTGTTTCTACAGAGAGTCTCCTATCTACTTAGAGAAGTAAGGATTTTATAGCTTTTTATCGCTTAGAAAGCCAAAGTAACATTTGTCTTTGTCTTGTATGAGGAAGTGATTATGCAGAATAACTGTTTGAATGTGATGGCAGTGGTCCACCCGACCTCTCAAAAAGAGATTAGCTTTATTATGCTGTAAGGCACACAGAAATTTTAACCTTCCCTTAATGCATTTGACTCTGTGTGTGTATGTGTGTCTGTGTCTTATTGCATCTGCCAGGTTTGGTTTCTACAAATATATGAAGATGGATGAGGAGGAAGATGACAGACCGTTCTTCTTCCCCAACCCAGATGGTAACTAATAATGAACAAACACACTCGTGCAAACAGACACATACATATACATGCTGTATATATGAAAACATGTGCACACACACTGAAGCAACTTTGGGTGTCCTTCAATTTTCTAGATTTCCTAGAGGAGGAGGAGGTGGTCGACACAGAAGATGAGGCAGAGATTGTTGGCACCCAGTCACCCAAAAAGTCGTCTCATCCCAGCCAAACCAGCCACATCTCCAGCCCCATCTATCAGCACTCAAGACCTGGGCCCACTCCAGGTGGCAGGGAAGGAGAGGAAGAAGAGGAGGAAGCTGATGAGGAGGAAGAAGAGGGGGCATTGAATAGTATTATACACCGCAGAGAAAGGAGGCATTTTCCGGAGAGAGATAAGGATGCCAGTTGGGTAAGAGACCATACAAGAGGGAATACCGGACAAGATATCAGAAAAGGCTCTTCAGAGATCCAGCCCAAGGGACTTCAGCCTGACACATACAGTATAGTCCGGGGTCGGTCCTTGTCTTGGATTCGCACTGGTCCCGCAGAGCTGAGCCCTGGCAGAAATGGAGGAGGTGGAGAGAAGGGAGCCGAGACTCCACCAAAACTGAGCAAATCTTCACTCCTTTTCCCCCAAAAGTCTTCCCTCTCTGCCCTCGCTAGCCGTGCCAAACAGATCCTCAGCAACTCTGCCCATAGCAACAACCTCCATGACAACAACAAGCTTGCTGGAAACAAGAAGGAGAAAAAGGAGGAGAACAAAATCTACATAACAAGACCTCGGCCTGCCAAAGAGAGGGAGAGGGAAAGGGAGAGAGAGCAACGTCGAGAGAGGAGAGAAGAGAGGGCATCCCGCCACCCTAGAGAGGTCTTCCCGGGGGTCTTTTTATATCAGACCGGCAAAACCACCAGACTGGTCAATCTTGGAGGTAAAGGACATGTGGGAGCAGGCATAACAGGAGGCAGGAATCTTGTTAGTGCCCCTCAACTCTGGCCCAACCCCCCCACAAAAGAGGGGAAAACATCGTACAATGGTAGCACACAGAATGAGAATGTGCAGAGGTCCGCGAACAAGGCAGTGGTGGTAAAACAGCCAGACAAAAACAAAAGGAAGATAGAGTATCAGTCTTTGAAGACGACTGTGACAGCTTATCTCACCAGCAAAGGAGACTCATTAGCGCCACTGTCCCATCTCCAAGATCCCCCTCTGTCTCCTGTTACCCTTCCGAGGCTTAACACCACCGAAAACACGCTACAAAGTCAGACCCGAGTCACCTCTTACCTCAGAACTTCAGAGATCACAGAGTCCCAGCAGCAGTTAGATCCAGACCCCAACCCAGCAGATCTCGACCAGGATATAAACCGTTCAAATCCAGATCCTGACCCTGAGCCAGAACCAGAGGAGGGTGAGATGTCTGACTACAGCTATGAGGACGTTGAAGCTCGGCCAGGTTGGGCAGAGGAGAGCATCAACTGGCAGCGGACCTTCTCAGTCAATCCAATGGACTTTGAGTTGCTGCGCTCTGACTGGAATGACCTCCGCTGTAATGTTTCTGGCAACCTCCAACTGGCAGAGAGTGAAGTGGTAGATGTGCTGGCTCAGTACATGGAGAAACTCAATGAACGCAATGGAGGGTAAGAGAAAAAGAGGAGGGTAATGAGAGTAATGCTACATTTGGTTGCTCATGTTAACCATTATGTAAAGCAATACGTAATTCACTGAGAACATAGTGGTCATGCCCTAATGGTTTGACTTCCTGTTAGGAGATCATTATGTGTTGATCACTGTTTTCAGCAGTGCAAACATAACATACTCCATCAACTTCAGAGCCACATATAATAACAAGCAGAAATTTTGACAACAATGTCTACAGTCAAACTACAATTAATCCAGTTAGATGAATGATAAGGAATTAGACTTCACATTTACAGCTTTTCCCTTCTACATTTTCTATTTCAGAGCGTGGATAACCTGTCTGTATTTGTATGCCTTAAAGCAGGCCACATGTATCACCAGAGGCAGTATGTTTTTTTGTTGACTTTAGTGTGTACACATCTATTCTCATGAAAAGACTTCACATTAAAAATTACTCAAATATGGCAGAACATCATGTATATTTCTTTTGTTGTTTTTTGTATGTCTTATCTTGTATGTCTACATATATTTTAGTAGTTTTATCATATCTTGTATTTTTACCTTTATCTTTGTACTGCATTTTGGGCACTTTGCATTGTTGTAAATGTACTATATAAATAAACTGGACCTTGACCTTGACAACATCCACTTAAAGTCAGTGATGAACAGAATAAAGTTTAAGGGTCAAAGGTTGAGGTCACTAATCATTCACAAAGTACACACTCACAGACCCATAGACTCTGTGTGTTCCCATTAAGTGTGTGCTAACGAAGCACTATCCAGCCGCATAAGAATTTTTAATGCCATAAAACACCCTTTCTCTGCAGGCACTGGTGGTGTAGGGAGGAAACCTGTTAGAAGGTTTCTTTGTAAGCAGGTATTCACTGTTGTGAAAACTTATAGATGTTTTTCTTTTATTTTTCAGACAAACATCTGTGTAGATTTGTATATGTAACACTTATATTGCATGCATTATTTCATTTCTTCTTTTATTCTATTACAGCTCTTGACTCAGGTGATAACAGTATATTTGTGAGGGTTCAGGGTGGAGACTACAATAATTTATACTCTAATTATGCCAAAATTTCCCACAAATATATTGGATAAAATAAAGTGATGCCATTTTTTTAAAGATTAAAGTCTGTCATCACTGTAATTTTAAAAAAAAAATATAACATGCTGCACACTTTTAATACCCCTCGGTCAAATATACAGTAAGATTCTGTTGAAAGTTACTACCCTATAATTTAGATTAGATTGTCTTATTACATACATGTTTGTATTTGAAAGTACTCAGATATTATAACTGCACAAGGCACAAGACCATTTGACCTTGAAAAGGTACACCTTAAAAAGTAAAACATTGAATCAACTTTTAAAAAAAATTTCAATGGGTCACATAAAAAAATTAGTTGAGTGAACCAAATTAAATTATATTGAATGTAATTTCATTTGGTTCACTCAACTAATTCTTTTTATATGTGACCCATTGAAGAAACATTTTCAAGTTGATTCACTCTTACTTTTTATAGTGTAGATCAAGGTCACATATTTTTAAAAGGCTTCTGCTCCATGCCAAGATACATCCACTGTATAAATTTGGAGCAGATATTTCAATGCATTCTTCAGATAATGTGAGTACTTCGCCGAAAAGACATGTTGCCGTTTGACCTTGAAAAAGTAGGTCAAGGTCACCTATTTTCAATAGTCTTCTGCTCCATGTCAAGATGCATCCACAGTTTACATTTGTTGCAGATATCTCAATACACTTTTTACACTGGAAAAAAATCTAAATCTTACCAAGTGCATTTTCTCAGTTCTAGTCAAAATATCTCATGACACTTAAAATAAGACAGAATCGTTAAAAGAAGAAGAGTAACTTTTCAGTGAGATATAAGAACTTAATTTTAGACAACAGATCTGGAAAATCTTATTTGAATTGAACAAAATAATCTTGAATCAAGCAAAAAAATCTGCCAATAGGAACAAGTGAAAATGATCTTGGTCAGATTTCTTGAAATAAGATTTTCAAGCTCTATTGTCTAAAAATAAGTTATGATATCTCACTGACAAGTTACTCTTTAGGTGGTTATGTCTTATCTTAAGTGTGATTAGATATTTTGACTAGAAATGAGAAAAATACACTTGATAAGATTTAGATTTTTGCAGTGGAGATAATGTGATTATGTTGTCGAATGGATGGACAACAAAACTATTCCAGTATCCCCTCAGCCAGAAGTTGGCCGAATGGGTAACAATACATTCCACACCTTTTACTCAGTACCTTCACAGTATACATTACGTGAGTCTTCACAGACACAAACTGCACCTTGACTGGAAAGTGATAATCCAATGTTTTCTTCTGTCCTGGTTCTAGAATATACACCCTACTGCGAATCATCAATGTTGAAAAGCGGCGAGATTCAGCAAGAGGTAACCGTTACCTGGTGGAGCTGGAACTGATGGAGAGAGGCCGCAGCGTGGTGCGCTTGTCTGAGTACATTTACCTGCTCCTGCATCGTGGCAGACAAGGAGACGAAAGTCCTGAGAACACAGACTCTGCCCCGGCCTCGGTCCCAGCCAGCGCCCCTTCCTCTGCCACGCCCAGCCTCACCACGCCGCCGCCTCCTCCCACCACGAGGGCCGCTGCTCGCCCTGGAGCGACCCCCTGGAGCACCGCCTATGCTAAGCCTCTGCTGTGCCAGCCAGTGATGCTGCAGTGGAGGAAGGATGTCATGGTGCACTTTGTGGTACCAGGTTAGTCAAGAGAGTTCAGTTTGTATTTAGTATAAAACATTTGTTCAACTAGTGGAGGAAACCTTAATAAGAGTTAAGGTTTATTAGAATGATTTGGTGTTCCTGACTTTTTTGTCTGCTTTTCTTTTGTTTATTCTATACTTAAGTGAAAAACCAAGCTCGTTGGGTACAGCAGTTTATCTCTGACATGGAGAATCTTCATCGTCAAACCAAGGACGACAATTTCAGTATCATAATTGTCGACTTTGAGAGCGAAGACATGGATGTGGAGCAGGCACTCAGAGAAAGCAGTGTGCCACGGTGTGTGCCAGCTCAGAATACACTTTCCATTATTTCAGAATATTCTATGGGCTTCCAGGTGACTTTTCTTTTTTGTATATTTTTGTTTTGACAGGTATGAGTATCTCAGGAGAGAGGGGAACTTTGAACGCTCAGCAGGACTGCAGATCGGAGTGGACACTATTGAGGTTAGAAAGTCAATCAGACAAAGCCAGACAACAATATGTGAGCTGGCATGAAAAAGCTACTCACTGAAGGTCAGCCACTCACACTGACCAAATGACCTTTTCTGGCTGATGGACAGACAGAAAGAACACTCATGCATAATGAATACATCATTGCTAGGCTGGTCTGTCACGGGCTGTGGATCTCACCCTTATCTCCAAGCCTCCTGCTGCTTGCCGTCGCCCTCTCCCACAGAGCCCAGCTGTGGCAGACGGGGGAATCGCTTAGACAGTTAGCCGCATTTCCTCTGTCATGTGTAGGCCATAGCTGTCACATCCACTCCCTTTTGCAGGTTATTTGTGTGCATGTGCCCTTATGCCGCCTCTTGCTGTCTCTCTATCACACACACAAGCATAACCACCCAGGGGTGAGGGGCGGTTGGAAATTTGGACAGACGTTGATCCTTCAGTTGAGTGTCACTGCTGTCACGGTGCGATGACAGGGCTGTCATTCATGTATGAATGACCTCAGGCAGTGGAAGACAAGCTACTGATGCTCAGCCCAGACTTCTCCGCTTTCTTAATCCTAAATCCCATTTAAGTCTCCATATACACTGATTTGCATTAGCTCGTACACAGAATTGTGCGCTCCTCTTTTTTGCAGTGTAACAGCTCTTCCATTGGTCTTAACAGATATCATTTCACAAAAAGGATTTAGATGTAGTGAGTAAAACAGTGTTTGTTTGTGTTTACCATTGTAGGATAGCCATAGCATTGTTTTCCTGTGTGATCTGCACATCCACTTCCCTCTCAACATCTTGGAAAGCATCAGGAAGCACTGTGTGGAGGGGCGTCTTGCATTTGCCCCCATCGTTATGAGACTGGGCTGCGGCAGCTCACCACGGGAACCTGACGGTAACGTAACAGCTAAAACATCTATACTACATCTATATGGGCATAGATCTGAACTCATGCACTTATTAAAAAAAAAAAATGGATATCATAGTTGGGGTTTTTTTGGATTGACAGCACTCAGACACACTTCCCTGGTGTTTCACAGAACTCACAGACAGCTACTGGGGATTCATTACACAGAATCACAACTTACATCCAAAGGAAACACAATGCAGTTAAAACAGGGGTGGGCAACCCTGGTCCTCGAGGGCCGGTATCCTGCATGTTTTAGATATTTCCGTCTTCCAGCACACCTGGCAGTCATTATCAGGCTTCTGCAGAGCTCGATGATGGGCTAATTATTTGAACCAGGTGTGCTGGAAGAGCGACACGTCTAAAACATGCAGGATACCGGCCCTCGAGGACTAGGATTGCCCACACCTGAGTTAACAGCATCGGATTAGATTAGATTATCAAAAGTACTATTGATGGAACATTCATTTAACATTTTTTTTTCTGCAGGTTATTGGGAGGTGAATGGCTTTGGTTTGTTTGGAATCTATAAATCTGACTTTGACAAGATTGGAGGGATGAACACAGAGGAATTCAAAGACCGCTGGGGCGGAGAAGACTGGGAGCTGCTGGACAGGTAACTACCACTCCATCAACACAAGGAACTCTGTTAAAGGGCTCATATTTTTGCTAATCCCACTTTTATTAGTCTTTGGTTCATTTATTTGTGTATTTGGACCCTAATAGTTCATAAAGTTTAAATTTGAACCCTCCAGGTGCTGTAAAACTATCTTTATATTCATTTTGACAAAAAATCGAGTGGATTTCTACAACCTGTTTTTAATTCCTGCTTAATTTGTTCCGTCTAAAAGTGGTTACGTCATAACATTTACACATCAGGACTTACAATGAACATTTCTCTGAATACGCCATAATTGTTGTCAGCAAAATGAATGTGAATTTAAAGGGCCAACGCTCAACATGACCTTTCTGGTGTCATTACTCAGAAATAGCGTTGAATATGGACCTGTGGAGTTTAATTAATGAAAACCCAAACATAGCATTTACAGTTTATGTAAACCACAGGGAAATGTTTTAAAATGCATAATTCCATTAAAAAAAAAAAGCTAAATATCACTCCTTTAACATTAACTACATTAAGAGGAAATTAAGCCTGTGTATATTTGTTAGTTTGTTTATAAGCAGGATTCTACAGACTTCTGCAGTAACTTTCATGTAATTTTTTTCTCAAATTGCGCCTTTTGAGGGCATTATTAAACAATGAGGTCGAGATGAAAATTCACTGAAGACTATGAACTAATCCCATCATCTGCCGCTCTGTAAGGTTTAATGTTGTGTAAAGTCCTATCTTTCCACCATGTTTCATCAAAATCAGTGCAATAGTTCTGATGTAATCCCATCAGAAATAAACACAACTCATACTCGGGAGTTTTTATTAAGACGTGTCATCAATATTATTAGTAACGTCTGATCTCAGTCAGCTATGTCCATCCGTATATTTAAATCACATCAGTAAAATACAAGAAAACAGACGTTCTCTTGTACATTTACCACTGCGCCATACCATTTTCATATGAATTTGTCTTTGTTTGACAATAAGTACCTCACATTTCTGCCTACAGACTCAAAGTATAAAGGGGGTGGATGTAGTTTGAGCAGATGCCGCACAGATACTCTTAAAACAGCACTTCAGATAAAAGAGATTGAATCAGAAAACTGAATATTCAAGCAAAGCAAGCCTCACAGTTATTTTTCTAACATGCCTACATAATAGTTGCCACTTGTGTTTACACCTCTTGTTGTGAAAATCAGAAAACGGCCTTTGCTGAGTGAGACTACAACTTTTATGTGATTCCCTTATATGTGTATCTCTGTCCTCCTACAGGGTACTGCAGAATGGACTAGAAGTAGAAAGGCTTCGTTTAAGGAACTTTTTTCACTACTACCACTCCAAACGGGGCATGTGGAATGCCCAGAACAAGAAAACTCCCAAGGGATAGCGCCGCCTGCTGGTCAGAGGATCCTAAATGACCTGCAGATCCACTGTGTGTGAGGGAGACCAGTCGGAGCTCCTCACTGCCTGAACTCTGCCTTTTTTGAAACAAGCTCATTTTAGGGAGGCCTCTGTTTCACCATCGGCCCCTCTTGTAGGCTGGCTTTTATGAGGAAACAGAGTTCACAATGAAGTTTGAAAGCGTTCCGTTTACGCAAATAGACTCGAGTCATCACTTTGCCTCACTGACTGAACTACTGTACAGGGAGAAGAGAGTTATTTTTGTTCTGCTTCTCTCTGTCTCTCTTTGGTGCAATGTTTTCAGACAGACTGGAAAGCAGCTGTTTTGCGTTTGCGTGTGTGTGCGTGCGTGTGTGTGTGTGTGTGTGTGGGCATGTATGTGCAGGGGCGTGTATGTAGATAAACATATATGGGTGTGTGTGGGTGTAGCTTGTGTGCGCTAATGATGACAGGAAGCACCTTTTTTTAACAAGGAGATGTGAAGACAACCTAAGATGTTTTTTTTCTAACACGCTCTCAAGTCGGAGCCTAATCGAATGTGTGTCAACATGTTATTCAGATAGATTCAGACATGGTGATGTAGGTCGAGTAGGCAAATCCAGTTTTTTTGTAGAAAAAAACAAGCAAAAAAAAAAAGTATTTCTTAATCAACTACTACCTGTTGGATATCATTAACCAGTATGACCGGGTGCCGAAGTACTCGTGGTACCTGCTGTTGTGGTTTATCACATATTATGAACCACAGAAAGTTTGGAAATTAGAAACACGAACATCATCTGAATATCTTTCTGTCCTTCTCTCTCCCCCTTCTCTCTTTATCAACAGCTCATTTCTGCCTCACATTTTCAGAGTCTTTCTAATGTTAAGCTATTTCATGTATTTGTATCTGAAGAGAGATTTTATATAACCCTGCTGCTGTTTTGGAATATGGGTTTAAACACCTGTATTAATGCTAGATATCATTTATGACTTGATGAATTTTATTTCCTGAACTGCAGGTTTTTCTGTCATTTGCTATTTAGTCTAGGTTACTCACTTGTCATGGCTGAGTACAGTATGTACGCACTAACATTGGGGTGCTATTTTTGTTCTAAAACACTGTATTTGTGAACAGTTTACACCTTTTAACTCAGCTGAGAGTATCCTGATACCCCATCAGATCCCTAACCTCATTGTCACCTGGAACATTAAACTGTAACCAAGGGGAAACAGGGGACAACAACAGATTTCAGATATTAGATTTATTATTGTCATATAATTCTTTTAAGCATTTTCGGATTGGATGATTTGTTTTAGATATAGGTTTTGATGGGTTAAAACTGTATTTGTCATGTAAGAACAGGCTACTACCAAGACAGAAAATGCAACGCTGTTAAAACACTGATAATTATCTTTTAATCTGAGGATAACTGAGTGTAGCTCGGACAAGGTATGGCAAGGCATGGCTGTTTCAAAAATGTGTGCCTTCATCAGGGTTTGGCTGCAGGCAGTTTTTAAGCTATTGTCATGACAGAGGAGGGCATGAACCGACAGAAATACAGGCTGTAACGTCACTGTAAATTCAGATACACTGTAAAAGCAAGCAAGGAATGGGTTACAGATGTATTGGTATGTTTGTTATATTACCCTAAAAGCTAGGAGTGGTCTCTGTTAGCCACCACACCTCAGTGGTAAGACATATATGGAGGAAGGGATGGTAGGAGTGACGACTGGGAATAGGACGTATGACGGAGGCTTACTGGCAGCTGCAGTCCACCAGGAGCCCACCCGCTCCCATTTGTTTGGTCGGAGGCTGAGCTCCTAATGCCTCTGTTTATGCAACATGGTACTTGTATTAAAAGGGAGAGGCTATATATATATATGAGAGCTAATGATCAGTTATTGACTATATGATTGTTAAAATGCCCTCCAAGACCTTTTCTTTGCCTCTACAGGAAACAGGTCTATACTGTACGTCATTTAACAGTGACACGGGACTATTTAAAAAAAAAAAAAACGTAAAAGAAACAAAACGTGTTAAATATAAGACAATATATATAAGAAGCAGAAAAAGAAAAATAGGAATATACATTCCAAGGTAATTTCTGTGAAATTGTTTTGTAGAGAAAAGGTTTTAAGAATGTATTGTTCTTTTATTTTGATTTGTTGTTTTGGGTTTTTTTGCAAATAAAATTTTATGCTTATGTACAGATCATATTTAAGATGAGTTTCTATTTATTTTTGCTCCAGTTGGTTTTTATTGATGTGTCTATGGGAAATGAAAAACATTTATTCCAAAAAAGAAAAAAGAAGTAACTCCGTCTGCCCACATGGTGGTGCTCCACCCACATAGACATCCTCGCAGAGCTGCAGCAGTTGAGTGGATTTTAGACCTGGGTCCTGCCTCAATAAGCATATTTAACAAACTCTGAACTCTGAGTTGATGAAACCTTAGTTCACTAAATATGCATTCAGACACAGGGCAGTGACAATGAATTAGTAAAAATATACCTAGAGCCGAAGTAAGCTGACTGTTTGCAAGAGAAGACAGCAGAAATGAAAAGGCTTATGATGAGTGGTGCAAAAATTTAAAATCCCCCTCCTACACACTGAAACGCACATGAATAAACACTCCCACTGCAGTGAC
Source organism: Ostorhinchus rueppellii (assembly GCA_030068375.1). Classification (NCBI taxonomy): domain Eukaryota; kingdom Metazoa; phylum Chordata; class Actinopteri; order Kurtiformes; family Apogonidae; genus Ostorhinchus; species Ostorhinchus rueppellii. The sequence goes on along the minus strand of JAQQZY010060687.1, from coordinate 9,768 downwards.
TGAGTCATTTTCTATATGCAAACAGTACGAGTGTTCTTAACCAACTCATTGTTTTGTTTCTACATTGTTCTGTCAGGATGAAAACTTAAATTTGTTATCAAACTTAGTGTGCTAAAAAAATATCTAAAATTTTCTTCAAACTGCATTGAAGAACAGAATGTGGTCTATTATTAATCTATTCCTTCAGATTTCAATATAATTCATTCTGTTTTCTTTAAATGGATTACCTAAAAAAGCATTTGTTGAGCGCCTTCAGGTCCTAATGCTCATCTATTAATATGACAGTGTGATGCTATCTTTCAAACTCTGCATCTCTTAGGCTGTCAAGTTTTTCCAAGACTGTCATTTTTATAATAAATCAAACAAATCCAACTTTGCGTTTCAGAGTTTCACAAAGTAAACTCTATGGAGGTCAAACGTTTTGTACCTCAACTCAGATGACATGTCTTTGTCAAATCCACACACCCCCCCTTAATCATTTTACATATTTTATTTTGGGTTCTCAGTTGATCCCCTGCTCCTCTGTGTAACTCTGTGGGCCGTGGGTTAATATTTGCACGCAAAGAGACCATCCATGAGGTAAGTGCTGTCCACACCACAGCTATATGAGGTCTGGATGAGGCAAGCGTTAACCTCCTGTGATCTGCACTACACCCTATGTCCCTTCTGATGTCATTACAGGAAAACTGGGGAGGTAAACTGGACTCAAAGTTTGACTCCCTTTTGGGTTTGACAGACTGAATGATTCACAGAACATGAAGCATTGACTGTGTATGTGTGTCTGTGGGTGGGAGTCATTTTTTCCACTTCCAAGTACATGCACAGTGTAATATGTGTCTAAGAACAACTACTATAAGTTTAAGAAAACACTCCGGACACTTTCACAGTATGCCGCAGTCTTACAATCATGACGAGTTACTCCTTTGAACCCATTATGTAATCAAGCTGGACTCTGTCCCAGTGAAGACACACCCTACCTGTTTCTGTAAGTGTGGAGTGATGGGTAGCAGGTAGTTACAGGCCTACGGAGCGTGAATGTTTAAGTCAAGCATGTTACAGCACCTGATGTGAAACAACAAACGCAGCCACAGGAGGATTCTAAACTGAAGTTTCGTAGTAGACTGTTTTGAAAGCAAAAGCTGCAATTTTCTCTAGGGCATTTGGGGCTTTACCTCTACTGTACAGTAAATGAGTGGGCGCAGACTGCACAAACCAGCAGGGCCCTATGTGCATGTAGTCATTATACGTATTACAAAATCTAGGTTATGTCTTTTTTGCAAAACCTAAATAAGCATTTCAAATGGACTTTCAGTGGCAACCCTAAGCCTCTCTGGATCAAAGTAAACACTGCTCCACCTTTTACACCATTACCAAGAGCTTTCCAGATTCAATTTCTGTTCCAGGCTGTAGGTGGGAGATTAGCTAATGTGTGGGCAGCAAGCCAAGACCCCCAGAGTCAGCACAGGGAGATAAAGTGGGGTCTGCTTGGTGTGCATTTCTGTTAAGCAACAAGGGAGGGAATTTCCAACAAATAAGCCCCAGATTGCTTCTGTTATGAGTAATCATCAAATAGTGTCTGTTCTGTGTTAAGGTGAATATATTCATTATTATGTCAAGTGATTTGTATAATATGTGTTTTATTTGATTTGAGGTATAATTGAAAGGATATTTTTTTGAACAAGCATGACAGTAAAAAGGAAGTCTCAGTGCTTAGGAAGTATGCCTGTAGAGATAGAACAAAAAAAAAGTCCATGTATTTGCTCAAAGTTGGGGGAATTGTTTCAGAGTGCTCTGATTGGCTGCCATAAACTATGGCGTCTCCTGATTGGTCGTCGTGCTGCTTCCGTGTTGTCATTCAGCTCCAGTCCCTCCTCTCACACAGCTGTAGCTCAGTGTCTTCGATGAGAGCACCGGGGACAGCGGAGCGACAGGGATGAGCTAAACTCAGACTTTTACACAGTTATATGCGACACAAACTAAATAGTTGGCATTTTTTAAAAAAAGTGGCTCCACGTATTTTTGCGCGCGTGAATGAACTCGAGGTCGTTTGTGTTCAGAGTATGGAGAGATACTGAGTCGGATTTGAACAGACTGAGGATACTGGAGGAAAGTTTAAACCCCTGCGCTCCCCCTGAGGAAAGGTGAGACTTCAGTTTATCTCACTGTTTGGTTTGGAAAACAGTAAAGTTGTCACGTCGGTGGGGTTTTAGTCGCTCGTGTGCCGCCCCAACTCAGTTTAACAGCATGAGTGACAAGTGTTGCGCTGCGTAGAACCAGTCCATCCAGCTCGACGAGGAGTTTCGACCGCAGCCTCAGTGACTTCCAGGTACAGGAGGTTTGTTGCTCTTCCAGCGCACCCCTGCAGAAAGCCGTTACACATAATGGCTGGTGTGAGCAATGTCCACATGAAAACCCTGGAGGACCTGACTCTGGACTCGGGCTACGGGGCGGGAGACTCCTGCAAATCCCTCAGCCTGTCCTCCTCCAAGTCCAACTCCCAGGCCTTCATGACGGCTCCTCACCGGGGCAACTGGTGGTATTACTCCGGCTCCATGAACAGCAGGAACAACAGCTGGGACACAGTCAACACAGTCCTTCCTGAAGACCCAGAGGACATCTTCTCTAAGTGTCCCCGCTTACCAGACCTGGAAGAGTTCCCCTGGACCGAAGAGGAAGTGGCCAAGATCCTGCGTAAAGTGGCTGAGGGTGCCACTAAAGGGGGCGCGACCCCTGTGTTCTCACCGGAGGCCGTGAGGAAGCTGTCGGCCCTTCTGCGCAGGGCTCTGATCCGCATCTCCAGAGAGGCGCAGCGGCTGAGCGTCATGCACTGCCGCTGCACGCGCTTTGAGGTCCAGAGCGCCATGAGGCTGGTGCTGAGCTGGGCCCTGGCCGACCACTGCGTCTCAGCCACGGTCAAAGCCATCTCCATGTACAGTATGAGCGCCGGGGAGTTGCTGAGGAAGGGCAAGTCCGCCCGTTGCGGCCTCACCTTCTCCGTTGGACGCTTCTTCAGATGGATGGTGGACACCCGCATCTCTGTGCGCATCCACGAGTACGCAGCCATATGCATCACCGCATGCATGGAGGCTTTGGTGGAGGAGATAGGTGCACGGGTGCTCATGGCCGAGAGGGGCCATTCAGGACCAGATTCGGGGTCATCACTCTGCCCCGTGAGTGCAGAAACCCTTGAGGGGGTGGTGAACAATGACGCGGAGCTGTGGGGAGTCCTGCAACACCACGAGCACCTGATCTGCGGGAAGAATGCCAGTGGTAAATATGCTTTAAGTTCCTATGTGGGTCACACAGTTTGTCTTTTATGAGTAAATGCAGAGTGTCAGATTTATGTTTTGCTCTAAACTTTTTCCCTCTGTCACACACCCTCCTTCCAAACTGCTGGTCACTACTTTCCTTTCCACTCCCTCAGTCCACGGAAAAGGTGAAATGTGGCCTGTTGCTGAGTACAATAGCAGCTTTTTACACTTGAGCATTTGATGGATTTGTCACTTATTTGACTGGTCAGTGTAGGAAAATAACACTGCAAAGGCATCTGATAGAAACAATGAAGGTATTTTCTCTCTGACCAAGGTTATATGAGGAGAAATGACTGTTGCATTCAGTGTTGAGCAGTCACATTTCATTGTAACAGCTCCAGTGTAATTGGTCAGTTGAGTCCTCACATGTCAGTGTTGTTCTGCTGTTGTGATTTGAGCTGCACAGAGACTTTACAGCCCAAGCAGGAGGCTTGTCTGTTGACACAGCTCTCTGTTTACGCTGACTTCACCTCTCATCCCCCTGCTGGGTTGGCTGTAGTCCCCCCAAATCTCTCCCTCCATCCATTTCCTCATCCCTCGCTTCCTTTTTGACAAATCCCTTTCACTGATCGCCATCTCCAAATATCACTTCTCTTTCCTCTCTTTTCCACTTCCAGCTGTGCACCCGGCTCCCTGTCCATTTGTTCCCTCCACCCCTCACATCCCTCCTCAATCAACTCGCTTTCTCTTGCCTCTTTGTTAAACTCTAGTAGACTCATAGTTCTCTTTCCATTGCTGTTTTGGCAGCCCAGTGTTGAGTTGATTCATGAGCTTGTGTTGGGACAATGTAACCAGCCTTTGTTTGTGGCCCACTACCAGCTCCCTGGAGCAGAGCTTTTACTGCAGCACAATAGCCCTTTGTTGTGTGATCGTGCAGCTTAGGCCAATGTAGAGGGAGTGAAAACATGCTGTGGAAGCTGGGCACGAGGGCACACATCCACGTATGTGCACTTCTACACAACACTGAGAGGGGGAGATAAAACAACTGGAAGAGATTGCTGTAATTACACAGCTCCCTATTCATCGTTAAGTTATCATTCAGGAGCACCTTTCTCTGCAAGCATGGTATGCATGTGCAGAAGCAGGCTGTGGTTATTCCTCCAGCACTGCCAAGTTTCTGACAGTTTGCCCTCAGTCAGAACGAAACAGAAACTGTAGCCGTGCATGCACACTTGCATGTACTGATACAGTACAGCGCAGCAGAGTTAGTGTAAGCTTAGATTTATAAGTACATAAGCAGATATAGATTTGGTTCTATCTTGAGGAAATGACTACTTTTAGTTTTCCTGTCTAGTTTTATTCAAAGAGGATGAAAGAAAATCCTAAAAACACTGATAAAGAGGCAAGAACAAAGCTGATTTAATTTTAGTTCACAAAAATAGTTATTTTTATTTTTATTCCAGTTATGTTCGACTTTTTTCCACTTATTCTTTTCCTTTTAGTCTGAGTTTTTGTACACTATAATAACTCTCTTCTGTTCCGTTTTCTTTGCTTTGGGTTGAAAAGAGTACAGTGTATTTGGCTGGAAACAGTACAGTGTATTGGACTGGTCTGTTATCTGGCCAGCTGGAGCCTGTTCGTTGCAAAATAAGTTAAAGAGCAGCTTTTGTCCCACTATTTAACCATGAGTCTTTTTGGTTGGCTTATTCTGGTGAATTTCAGTCTTTGGGTTTGAGAAAGACCAGTGTGTGTAATGACAACAGACCATTATTCTGACCACCCTAGCTTTTTATAGGTCCAGGACCGGGCTGTTCAAGCCACATACCCCTCTACCACCTTACCACCTGACACCCCACACCCAGAAACTTGCTTTCAGCACCCTCCCCTCATGCTAAGGTCCTCTTCTCCCCCCACAGCCACCACAACCATCAGTTTGTACAAATGCACAGATCCAGTCTTATACCAACCTCAGAATGGGAGACTGATGATCATTTGGAAAGGCCCACTCTCATTAATACTCCTCCCTCTCTCTTGATTTCACTCCATGTCTCTGACTCTTTCTCTTTCTCAGGGGCTGGCCCACATCTGGAACTCTTTAAGACAGAAATGACTTCTACGGCTCCAATAACAATTCTGAAAACTCTCTCTCTCTACCTCCCTCCCTCTTGCCCTCTCTTGCTCTGGACTCTCTCTCTTTTTTTTTTTTCTTTGCCATTTACTTCACGTCCACTTCATCTTTATCTGTTTATTTCTTCTGGTCTACTGGGAGTACATTAGAGGAACCCAGTTGTGATGTGCCAGGATCTTATTCATTACTCATCCAAACATCCACACAAGCACATTTACATACACACACACACACACACACACAGAGCCCAAACTGAATTTGGTCTGTTTTGTGTACAAAGGGCTCCACCGGACGTGTTGTATTCACTACACAGTGCCGCTATACATCGAAATCCATTTGCGATTCATTTCATCTCACCAGCAAATAAAAAAAGCATGCGAGCTCTTCCTCTTCTGATGTGTATCGATAATACAGTAGGGCGTTTAAAGTGCAGAGTCGTAGCTTCACTAATGGACAGTGGAAGTGGTTATAAAATGATTGATCTTTATGACTGGCACACACATGTCAGTAATAATCTGGTCTGCCTGGCTCAACAGCTTTACCAGCTGCTGCCTCATTGGAGTGTTTGTGGTACTTTTGCACTTTTCTCACATTTTCTCACATCTCTTTGTTGTTCAAGTAAAAAGTTGCTGCAGTAGTTAAAAAGTTAGAAAGTCCAAGATTAGTAATACGGACTGCAGAATGCTCCTTCATCAATGCTATCAGCTCTTTAACAGCTCCATTTGCAATCGCCACTAGTGGATGATTGTGGTTTTAAGGCCTTCAGTGTATATAAGTACAGGCTTGTGTATGTTGCTGAAAGAGACCATTCATGCTCAGCAAGATATACCTGTATAAATAAATGTTGATTTGGTCTTGTACTTGCAAAAAAAAAGAGGGAAAAAAAAGCCATTTCAACTTCTCTTCCTCGCTGTGTAAAGGTAGTTAAAAAGCCTCTGAGTAATGGTTCTGGGGTGCATTGCGAGAGCAGGGCATATGATTTGCTGCTCAGTATTTCCCTAAATATGTATTTAACCCAGAAAGAGGCGTGGGAACATCGGGCAGAAAAGATGCAGGGAGAGCGGCCCAGTACTGTGGTCACACAGATGGGGAAACCAGCACTCTGAAAATACACTCCCTTTTCCACAAACCTGGAGCATGATCAGATGCAGTTTTGGAAAACGTATCAGGACATTAATATTATGGTGAAAAAGACCTCAGTTCATCCTTGTATGAGCATGCATGTTAGGCGCGCTGCAGATTTGCATTGGCATTAGCTTGTGTTTGGCCTGAATAACCGTATACATGAAATTAGGTTAAGTTTGTGATTCAAGCAGCAGGTCAGTGTGCTTAAAGTTAAGTCCATAAGTCATACAGCTTTAAAGGATAATAAGGGTTAATCCCTCACGAAACTCTCCTATTTATGTTTGTATGTGTGACTGTTTTGTGATGATGCATGTACCACCTCAGACACACGCACGCACACACACACACGCACACAGATGGTCCATGTCGGTGTTTGCACTGGCTTCTTGTCTAGTCCCAGCTGTAAAAACACTGACCCATTAGAGCGCTGGTGTGCACATGTGCTCATCTGTTGGTGTTTAAATGTATTTGTGTGGGTATATGCAGACTATTCTTGGATGACCAGTGAGTCACGCTTTCACAGATATTGTACCGCAAATAAATTTGTGTCTGTTACAAAACCAAAACCCGTGGATTCTGGAGCCTTTTGCTGATTTCACATCCTTTGTCACAGCCCATTAAGTTAAATTAACAACCAGAAGCTAATAATCTACCAAAGGTCTGCATGCTTCCCAATTGCTTTTCTGTTCCTTAATACCTCACAGTGTTTTTTCATCTTGAGTCTCACTCCTATTACATTTCAGCAGCATGAGTCATGCTTCTTCTTAACACTGTTTATGGTTATGCACTAATAGAGGGAAAGCCAAGAATGACAGATACTCAAGGGAAAAGGAGCAAAGGACATTTATAGAGACAGATATCTTGAAAGGATATGTTCTTTATGTTTTGATTTAGTCTTTATAATTATTAATCTTTGAAAGTAGACGTTGAATCTTCATTTTACCCTGAGAGTTTAGATTGATGTTGCAGTTCATTGGCAGGTTTAAACTGGAAACTGCACAGCCAATGTGTCACATGCTAAACCGCAGAGCCCTGGCTGTGGCTTCGAAGAGAATATGACCTACACGTGGAGATGCGGATGAAGTCTGTGTAACTAATGAGGGAAGCAGGAAGACTGGTTGGAAGCTGGCTGGAATCTTGGACCAAGCAGCCCAGTGCATTGTCTGCATGGTAGCACTGGTTTTCCTTAAAGAATCCACTGTGCGTCACCAAATTCCAGGGTGAAGTGTGACTGATGTGCAGGCCTGCCACATGCACCTGTGTTAGGATTTTCAAGTGTAATACCGAAGCAGCCGTACAGTGTAATGGAAAGATAGTAAAGCCCATAATCACCGGATCAATAGGTGGTTTAACACGAGTCTAAGGTGCAGGATTTAACATTTTCACATTTCATTTCCCAGATCATGAGGGATAAAGTCATATCAAACCATTTCTTCACATAAAATTCTGCTCCCGCTGCTCATATTTGTTTTCTCCCATGGACTGACCTGCTGCTGGGAAGGTCAAGACTGTGTGATCTTTGTACAAATCTAGGCTGGAAAGATTGCCAAAATGGTCTGTGTATGTTTAAAGGGTTTTCTAAAACTGTTCTTGTGCAGAAATACTTTTCCAGATTTAAAGAAAAATGGAAGAAGTTACTTTATTAGACAAAATTAAGACACTTACTCAACATTGTAGCATAAGTTATTTTGGAAATCCCTGTAAAAGTCACATTTATAGTGTATACTAACAACTTAAAAATGTAAAGTGCAAATGGTATGTGTATGTGTCGATGATTTACAATGAGGTAAAATAATGTAAAGTGTATGAAAATGTCTAAAAAATAGTGCTGCTCCACCATTCTTTCACTTAAGTTAAGAAATAGATTATTAAGTGTTACAGAATATGGTTTGCAAAGAAAAACTCATGCACAATACCCCTTTTAGTCTTGTAATTTGGTAGATTGTGTTGACGTAAATCTGGTGGGCCGTCCTATGAAACCTTACTACAGGTTACAACTCTTGCATAAAGTAAACTTTGAGCAGCTCTCTCTCTCTCTGCATCATACCCACAAAATCCACTAAAAAATAATCCGTTTTCATGCTTCTTATTGTGAAAAAATCAATGCCAACCATCACAGCCCTAATTGCTAATACACATTAGCTGGCATGCATCACTTTTTCTGAGTGTGTGCTCTGGCAAAACTAAAACCAGTTACCAAAGTTGATACAGAACCATTTTGTGGGTGACTCGATTGTAATATTTAATTACACACAAACGGATCAGATGGGCAGACTGGGGTGAAGTGAGCATGGAGAGGGATCAGGGAGTGTGTAGTTTAAGTGGAAACAGATTTGTCTGACCAGGGATCAGATATAATAACCCCTTGCTGTGTTCCCCGGTGAAATCTGTTAGAGTCATACTGACTTGGCCGAATGGAGCCATGGAGTTCTAGACAGCGTTTAAAGCAGAGATGGAGCTATAATCCTGCATATCCTCTTTGATTGGAATCAGCGTAGCCAGGTTGGAAAAGGCCGAATTGCTGCAGCTGAGAAAGACTTTGTGTACGTGTGTGCATGCAAGAGCACTTCTGTGTATGCAGGCCTGTGTGCCAAAGGAAGGGCTGTGATCACTTCCATCTTCTAAAAAAGGACACCGCTTCTTTTGGATGTTTTTCAACCAAGCTCGGAAAGTGCAGTTTTTTTTAATCCCCCCCCCCTTTTCCTTTAAAGTTTAAACTGTTGTTTTTGTAAACCGGTTGACAGAGGGAGCTTTTTTGTGATGCTGTCACTGACCTCTTTGTCCGGCACAGTCAGAGCAGCAGTGTTTGCAGGCTAAATAGCAAACCTTAGATATATTGCCTTGGAAAAGCAAACCAGCTCCTCAGGGGACAACACTATTTAACCCCTATGTTCTAGGTATATGCACAGGTGGCTTACATGTGTACATTTACACTAATAATCATCTATTTGCAGGGATGTATAAAGTACTGCAGTAGAGGAGTGCAGTAGAAGTACAAGTGCTATATCAAAAAACTGACTGGAGTAAAAGTTGAAGTGTTCTTTAAACATCATACTTAAGTGAAAGTACTAAAGGATTCACATTTTTTTAGTACTTAAGTATTGCAAGTAGAAGTATGTTAAAAAAAAATGACTACTGAGTACAAGTACTGAAAGTAACAGTAAAATTTAAAGTACTGTGTATACTAAAAGAAAGCAGTCACACATTTCAGTATCTTTCTATATTTAATATTAAGGCACAACTTGTTTGTGTGAAGCAGCAGTA
>JAQQZY010060636.1:0-10126 GCA_030068375.1 Ostorhinchus rueppellii | reverse complement strand
AATATTATGTCTCAGTTTATCATTTACACATGTACATTATAACTTATAGATCACAGTGGATCTACAAACACACAAAAACATTTAATAACAGGCAGAACTTGTTAAAATTGTATTTCTCTCATTTAAGACATTTCAGGTTGTTCATATTTGTTCAGGTTATTCAGATTTTTTGCTAAATTATACTTTGTTTTAGTGTAAATACATGAAACTGTAAACATTTACAAAGAGAAAAATTTGGAGTTGTTATTATTTATAAGGTATTATGATAGTATTTTACTGGTCCTGCCCACTGGAGATTGAATTGGTCTGAATGTGGAACCTGAACTAAAATTGATTGTCAGGTTAATATTTTAGTGTGATTCTTGAATTTCACAAATTCATCCTAAGGGCCGAACTGGATCCTTTGGCAGGCCGGATTTAGCCCCCGGGCCTTGTGTTTGACACCTGTGTATTAGGGTTTATTTGGGAGCTTTTGCATACATGAAATAACAGTTAAAAAAAAAAAACAAAACAGTACATGTTGTGTTTTCTACACATTATAAAACTGTTTGAAAACTATGTATTTGTGTGTGTTGGGCACATTTGGGCAGATCTATTTATACATTTAGGATTTGCATAATTCTGTCAAAATTTGTGCTTTTGAAAAAATTCCAATGTTTCTTCAAGCTGAGATGTTTCTCTTTATACAGTCTGATTATTCCATTCACACATTTAACCTGAAACTTTATCTGGAGCCATGGAAGCAGCCTAATAATTACCAATGAATTCACCAACATTCACAAAAATGTCAGTGTTTTTTCCTCCACTAAAACTCTAAAATCAGGTTCAGTTTTTGTGTTTCCTGCATTTAAACTCTTGCAACATGGAGTGAACTGTAAATAACTACCAAGTATTGAAAGTTCTGAGTTTTCTGGAATGAATTGGGGAAAAGCACTTTCTCACAGGACATTTTCGGACCTTTTTCTAAACTGAATGAGCAAAAATAAAGTCAAAGTGGACATTTTGAGGCTCAGGGTTTAAAAAGTTACAATTATAAAAATACTCAATTATCGTAAATCATATAGTATACTGTTTGATAAAAAATACAGTTATACTATAAATATACTCCATTATCTGACAGAATTTATTGACGCACAAGTGTTTTCTTAAGATAAGACATTCATTCACAGCTTCACTTTTCCATAACATCATGAAATGACGTCAGGTTCATTAATGTTTCTATTGGTTCAGTTTGAGGATCATCATGTTCAGATTTTATAAAAAGCTGCGATGAAGAATCCACCCGCTGTCTCCATCCCAGAGGAAGGAGCAAAGCATTCTGGGAATGACAGTCAATCAGTGTGAGTGGATGATGCTGGTGGATGTAGTTTTCTTTACCTCTCAGTGTTGTGAGGCATGGTGGGGTCGATGGACACCATGGCTCCAGTCGAGTCCAGCAGAGACAGATTAGTGTTTCTGGATCAAACGCAATCACACAAAGGTCAATAAACAGGTGACGTCAATGTATGGGCAACAGTTTACGTCTGCAAATACTCTAAATGTATAGAAATACATATATAAACTGCAGATTTCTTTTTTGTCTTTACATTTTATGTTTCACAACTAGATATTTTCTGTTTTCTGTCTTTCCAGCAATTTATTTTTGTATTTATTTGCTGCTTTCACCTGTGACCTTTTCCCATGGTGGGATCAATAAGGTCTTATCTTATCTTATATCCATTCATCTTCTGTACCTGTTTTATCCTCACTCGGGTCACGGGGGTCACATGGAGCCTATCCCAGCTACTTAAGGGCAAAGGTGGGGTACACCCTGGACCAGTTCATCACAGGGCTGACATTTTGACAAAAAAAAAATCACTATCACGTTCAATTTGGCAATTTAGATGAACCTATCAGTGCATGTCTTTGGATTGTGGGAGGAAGCTGGAGTACCCGGAGAAAACCCATGCAGACACAGGGAGAACATGCAAACTTCACACAGAAAGGTCCAAAGGTCCCACCTGGGAATCGAACCCACAACCTTTTTGCTGTGAGGCACAAGTGTTAACCACTGCACCACCGTGTCGCCCTTTATCTTATCTTATCGACCACAGCTGCTTCAGAGGTCACACATATTTATTTTATTCAAGAGGAATCATTCAGTTATATGTCTAAAAAGTAATTTTTTATTAATTATTTGCACGTTCTATGATTATTTAAAACCATTGTTCAGTTTTTTTCTTCCTTAAGTGCTTGGCTGTTAGGTTAAAGCTAAAGAAAATTAACAATTAAAGAATAAATTCTTAGTTTATTCAGGGTTTTTTTGTGCGAATGATGGATTAGAGTAGTAAGTGATGCAGATATTGTATTAATAGACAGATTTTACAATTACAATTTGAAACTACAGTAAATGTACAAGTATTGTGTTAAAAAGGTATAAAATATAAGATTGTTCTTCTTTCTGCTCATTTTTATCCATAATGTGGTCAATTTACTGACATGTATGTAACAGATAAAATATGACTTGATCCCAGTGTGGGGAAATTTCAGTGTTAACGGCAGAAAAAAAACAAAAACAAAATAAGTGCAGAAACGACAGACAGAAACATATAAGAGTATCTATCTATCATAAATCTCATTTACATTCAATTATATATTAAATCAGCTTTTATTATGTAAAAGCCAATTTTCTTTTTCTGTCTTTAATTGTATGAATGAAAAGAAAGAAAAAATAGGATATGACGAAATAAATGACTGAGGTTATATGACATTTGGGAGTCATTCTTTTGTTAATATTGGCTAAATCATGTCCAAACTAAATGTTGTTGGAGTAAATGAAAAAAAAAAACTTGTGTAGAAAACACATTTCTATTCTGACAGAGAAACATTCATTATTCACTGTTTTCACTCTTTGATTAAAATGGTTCTGTTTACATATTACTCTACTCACAATAGAATAGAATAGAATAGAATAGAATAGAATAGAATAGAATAGAATAGACTTTATTGCCATTATGTATGCAATAAATTTAGGTGGAGTTTTTTTTGTTTCTCTGATATTTCCTCTGATCCTAAATCCTGCTGATCTCTTCCTTTGTGAATATTTCCAGATGTTTCTATCTGTGTCTTTGTTTCTGCTTCATTTGATCATAAACAGTGAAACATGAGTTCAACAGAGGAGAAGAAAAAGCATGGTTTACCGTGAGACGCCAAGCGCCGTGCAGAACAGCTCCTTAATGTCACATGGGCTGCAAAAGCGACTGAACACCACCTGAAACACAAACCCACAGATCAGTCACATTAGTTCCATCACAAACCACAGAGATGAACTGAGTCTGATGCTTTATTTCTGGTCTATATAAACAGGTTCAGCAGCAAAAACACAAAGAACATTAAACACAGACTGTATGTGGGGAAAATAATGGTAGAAACTGTCATGTCTCCAATCTACAGCCAGTAGTTTGCATTTTTTGTTGCCCTAGTATGAGCGTTTTAGAGGTGGAAATTACTATATTTGAAGAAAAGGGGAGGAGCTACTGAGGCAAGAGGGGTTAGAGATAAGCTAATGTGCTAAGATAATGACTGTAAACATCACCAAGTTTTACATCATGTTAGTCTAACTTATTAACCACAGAGCCACACAAATGGGTTTCACTATATAAAAACATTCTGAGAATCTGAAGCAAGATGTCAATCACATCTGTCAATCAAAGCTCATATTGATTAACAACGGAAGTATCAGCAGATCGATTATTAAAAGGTCCAAATAAAAACACTAAGACCAGAGTGAAACCTACAGAAAAACATAGACTTGGCATTTTGGTTGTAGCTGTGTTGGTTTTTCAAACTAGGAAATGACCATATTTGAAGAAAAGGGGAGGAGCTACTGAGGCATTAGGGAACAGAGGTGAGCTAATGCTAAATGCTAACTTACAGACTATGTAAAACTGTAAATATCATCAAACATTTGGATAAAAAAGCCATATTATATGATGCTAGTGTAACTTACCATTAAACCAAACAAATGGGTTTTCTTAAATAAAAAGCAGTGAGATATCAGTCACACCTGTCAAACATAGAGCAGGGCGATATGGGGAAAAAAATCATATCCCGATAATTTTTTTCAAATAAGACAATATCAACATGTATCACAATATAAATTAAATCATCATCTTAAATGTTCTGTTACTCATAAATTAGTTGTGACGACATCAGGAGGTTATTTTGGATTTAAACATGATTTATTTTCTGTCAGGGGTTAAACATGACAGATGTGTTGAAGAACATTATACAACTGTTTCAGATACATGCAAAGAGGAAAAATTGAAAGAACGCATACAAAACAGAGCATTAATCCAATGAAGTTCATAGTCTTTATGCTCTTATAGTTTGTTTAGATTTCTTCTATATCAGACACGTAATCTGTCAAAATTACCCGACATGTTTCGATGGCAAACTTCTGTCTTGGTCTCAGGCGTCACTAGGTGATGGGTGACGTGTTTAAGACAACTGATGTTCACTGAGGCGGAGTCAAGGTCAACACTGCCCCTTGCTGCTGACAAAGACGGAAGTTTGCCATCGAAACATGTCCAGTAATTTTGGTAGATTATGTGTCTGATATAGGAAAAAAATCTAAAAAAAACAAACAAACAAAAAACAAAACAAAACCCAAAACAAAGAACATCTTCATGAAACAATGCCAGGGGTATGTACGTGGGGGTGTGTTCCATAATGACCATAACTGGTGTAAACTGAAAATTAAATTTAACATTACACACATTAGCATGTGCTGCTGCTGCTCTTATGCCTGTGCTGTGTGCGTCAACCTAACTTGATGCGGCTCTACTGCGATTGGTTCAGTGCGGCGCGATTTAATTATGATTGGTTGTTCTTATGTCAAAATATAGATGAATGAATTCTATCAAAATTGTATTGAGCATGTCTCATATTTCCATCAAGGAAAAGTTATATCGTGATAAGTATCATTATCGTTTTATCGCTCAGCCCTAATCAAACCCTAGATCTGATTAGGCTAATGGAGGAAACATCTTCAGATCAGTTATTAAAGGGTCCAAACAAATCCAATAAGACCAGAGTCAAACCTGCAGAAAAACAATGACCGCATTTTTAGAGTAGTTCAGTGTGAGTCTATGGAGCTGGTGCTTTATGGAGCAGCCTCTAGTGGCCATCAGTAGTATTACACAAACAAATAAAGCACTGTGGGATCAAAGTCCTAAACATCTGCATTAAAGACACAAAATAAAACAACACACACAGCATCATTTGAAGACACAAACAGATCAACTACACATAGACGTGGAACCACAACAGGACAAACACTTCTTCATTCACATAATAAACAAAAACATCCCAATGTGTGAATACAGACGAGTCTCCTGAACATAATGACTCTTAAACGTAGGGTGTGATTATAATGAGTCCTCATTAACAGCATCAGTCACCACTGCCTCCTGCTGTGTACAACGTCCACACATTACACACAATATATTCAGTCCTGTGGAAAAGTCCTGCTCTAACATAGTGTTTGTGGTGTAAAATACAGTTCTTCATCTTTTCATGATCATCAAATATGACCCATTCGGACATTCAGAGACTATGTTCTAACAGTGGAAACAATATCATCTTCTACAACATTGATTCACCAGTAAAACCCATGGAGTTGGATCAGTGCCAGTAGATGGACACACTGGGTTTATGTTCAATTAATGAGAGATTTGAGTGAAAAAGTCACTTTTTCATCAGTTTTCCTCTGTTTTTGATATAATCACTGAATTTATTCTGGGCTTTTATAAACATCTATATATAAAATACATAATTTTCATAGAAAAAAATGCTAAATTACAGAGGACAATATTAGAATAATGTTGATAAATTACTGGGTTAAACAGAGAAAATATGTATTTGGGAACTGATAAAAGTAGTACTGGATGTTTATGGGTTAATGTGGATAAATGTGAACAGTTTCTATAAACAGTGGTTGTATTTACTGTGACCTTTGACCTTAACATGTTTTTAACTCTTTAGTTCAGACAATATGAGATTCATGGCTTTAATTTACTGAGGTTTTATAGCAGGTTTCATTCAACACATGTCCGATAGGTTCCTCCATTCAGCTGAGGGAACCTTGGGGTGGTGGGGGTGGCTCTTTTTCTTGTTGTTCTTCTTCCTGTTGTCGTGTTTAATTGTGCATTTCCTGCAGATATCCAATCTTCTTGTTTTTCTTGTCGTTCTTCATCGTCTTCTTCTTCTTCTTCTTCTTTGTCTTGTTCTTCATCTTGTTGTTCTTAATCTTCTTGTTTTTGTCGCGTTGCTCTTCATCTTCTAGTTCTTCATCTTCTTGTTTTTTTGTCATGTTGTTCTTCATCTTCTAGTTCTTCATCATGTTGCTGTTCTTCATCTTCTTGTTTTTTGTCATGTTGTTGTTCTTCATCTTCTTGATCTTATTCTTTTTGATCTCATTGTTTTTCTTGTTGTTGTTCTTCATCTTCTTGTTCATCTTGTTGTCATTGCCCTTCTTTTTTATCTCATTCTCGATCTTGTTGTTGTCCTCCTTCTTCTCGCTTTTAGTCGTGCGTTTCCTGCTGATTTCTGATCTCATTGATCCTGAGACTGCTGAAGGTGAATCGTTCATCAATCGTAGACTCTCTGAGATTGTGGAAGATTTTTTTTCTTCTTTGACTGAACATGGAAAAAACATATATATTTCGGGTTTTGGTGTTTTTTTCTTGTCCCAATACCTCATAAACAAGGTCAGACTGAATGTGACTGATTGTGTTATGGGAAGACAATGACCCAGAAAGATAAAGATACCACTTATCTGTTCATCTGTTCATCTACTGGAAGACAAGAAAACCACCAACAGCACCAGGAAATACTACGAAATGAAATGTACATGTACAAGAAAAGTACTAATGATGAAATCTACATGTACTGTTATTGGAAAAATACCAATACTGCAGCAAAAATACACCATTATGTTGCAAAAATGGTCTGTTACAGTAAAAGTACTTGTACCACATTACAGCGGTACCCTTTTATGCAATAAAAATACTGCCTTATCTTATACAAATACCCTGTGGAGGTAAAAGTTCTGATACTGTGCAATAAAAACATCTCATTATGTCATAAAAAATATTCTGTTACGGTAAAAGTACTGATGCTGCATTATGAAAGTACACTGTTGAGTTACAAAAACACTCAATTACCTTATAAGGATAATTATCTTTAAAGTACATATACTACATTATGAAAAGACCCTGTTTTGAATCATGTACTGATACTATATATCATATAATACTCGTTACATTATAGGAATTCAGTTATATTGTTAAAATATTCTGTTCTGGTAGAAGTACTGATACTACATTGTAACAACACCCCACTAAATACTGTTACGATACTACATTATAGACATCCTGTACAAAGTACTGATATCACATAATAAAATGTGCCTCTGTTGAGTTATAACCATACTCACTTTCTAAATACAAATACACATTAACAGGTAAAATGCTAATACTGCATTGCAGAAACACCCTGTTTCAAGCAGAAATACCAATACTGCATTATAAAAAGTCCCTAACTTTATTTAAAAAATAGTCATAACCTTCCATTACGGCAGAAATACCAACACTGTGTAATAAAAACAGTCCCTAATAAAGTAGAAATACCAACACTGTCATAAAAACAGTCCCTAATAAAGTAGAAATACCAATAAAACAATCTCTAATATAATAGAAATACCAGTAAAACAATCTCTAATGTAGTAGAAATCCTAACAAAATAATCTCTAATATAGTAGAAATACCAATAAAACTGTCTCTAATATAGTAGTAATACCAATACTGCATTAAAATAATACACCATTACTTTACAAAAATGCTGTTATGTTATAAAAACATTCTGTAAAAGTAAAAATACTGATTATACATTTGCGTAACTGTGACAAACAACAAACATTACCGAAAAAAGGAGAAATTTCCCCATTTCTTTCCAATGTCAGATCATCTTTACTTGGACAAATGAAGTTAAATGAAGTAAAAAGATTCAATACTTGTGTAAACACATGCAGTTCTGACAGAACAACAATAGTTTCTACAATTATTTGACTTCATTATCAGCTGGAATGTATGTTGAGGTAATAAACACCTCCGCGTATAAATGAATGTACAACTAAATGTTAAAACAAGTGGAAAAAAATGGCAGATTTTTCATATAATTTCGATCTATATTTATGTAGTGCACAGTTTTAATAAGGACACAAACAATACAAAAATCTACAGAAACTTAACGCTATTTATCGCGATAAATGTCGCAATAGTTGATGTGAACACATTAGTCTGTATCGTCTAGAAATAGTTTTACATTTATTTATTGATTATTTGGAGTTGAATGTTCCATTATTTGGATTGTTCTTTAGATATTGTCGTATTATCCGTCAGCTCCATCAGATGTTTTTCGATCAGGACATAGATGCGAAACCACGATATCGGATCATTTATCGTATGTCTGTGTCCAAACCTGTCATGACCACAGGACACGTTTCTGTTTCACGTGGAGTTTTCAGGAAACAAGCGATAGTGGAGCATTATTTACAGATCCCAGCGGAGATAAACGGTCCATAAACATGACAGTAAACGCATCCACCTCCATATATGACCTTTTACTGATTTGGGTCTGGGTCGACAGAGTAAACAGAGGTCTGCGCTCATCAGCAGACATGAGGAATTATGGGATGGATCTGTAGGTGTTTTTTTTTTGTTTTGTTTTTTTTTTAAATCAACGATACAGCGTCTGATTCAGATCGTGAACAGGACGTCACTTCACTTTAAGTTTTATGACTCTCTCTTTTTATTATTGTTTATTTCAGATTCTATTCTTCACACAGGAGAAAAAAGATGGAGCGTCTCTTCAAATAGGTTTGAATGATGCATTAAATTATGGAGAGTTTAACAAAAACTGAAAATCTCTCCACTGTGTGTCAGATTTTCTGGTGTTTAGTTGCGTTAACCTTACAGTTTCTCACTTTACACTTCATGCTATTAAAGGTCATATCATTTTTTCACAGTTTGTTTTAGGTCAGAATTCAAAATGTTTTCATTTTTGCACTAACATCAGCACAAACATTAAAAATGTAGTGTTAGTTGATTTACCTTTTCAGGAAGGTGAGCATATCATGCACAATTGGACGCAAAACAGACAACACACACAAGCTGAAAATAGTGTAAAAGACACACGAGATGTACACATTTGTAACCAGATAAAATATTAAATACAGCTTCAGTCTGTTGGTACAACGGTTTAACCTTCCAGTATCAGGATGAGCATATTATTATTACTGGGTCAGATTGACACGTCTGCAGTGAGTGAGCAGCGGTTCATTTACACCAAGAAACTCAACTAATCTTCCAATATTCAGGTGAGCATATTATGCACACTTTCCATGTTATAAAAGGTCAGCAAAAAGGATTTTATTCTTCTTTTTTCTTTCATCCTTCAGATAATGAGAATCGAATGTTTTTAAATAATTTCCTGAATGTTGAAGAAATAAAAACTACAATAAATATACAAATGCTACATTTTGTGCAGAATAATAAAATCAGTTTATAAATTATCATTAGCCATGTTTACATGGACACATTTTCCCAATCCGATCAAAATCTTGGATGATCGGAATATCTTAATCAACTGTTTATTAAATAACATGATCCAATCATGTTGTGTGTTTACATGGACACAGCGTTTAATCGGGGAAAAAAAAGTTTGGGCATGCGCGGATTGGTCCAATTTTCCGGAAATAGTGGAAGAAGCCGTATTTCCACCTCCGATGTAAACAAACGCTGCATGTCTGTGCGATGTGAGAGCTTTAACTTTTTGCGTCCTTCACATTGTATTTTCCTTCCTTCTGGCGCATGTTCATTTGATTTCAAATTTTAAATTATGGACATGCATGGTTTGTTTTGCAAAGGCGGAAACGTGTCATACAGACATAGTACACATGCGCAGTGGAGATAATCCAAGACAGGATCCGAACAGGTGTGTACATGGATGCTGATCAGAATAATGATCGGCATAAACCACCCCTCTCTTTCGGAATGATTTTTCTTTCCGAACGTACTCGATCGGA
>JAQQZY010060629.1:0-10126 GCA_030068375.1 Ostorhinchus rueppellii | reverse complement strand
GGGAGGGATCGCGAATGATGTGCCTGGCTTTCCACTGGAGTCTGCCAGTGACTTTGACATAACTGAAATTGATGTAAACATAAATTCCCTTTTTTTTGCACATTTTCTGAAAATTTTGTTAAAAAATGTCTTCTACATTTTAGAAACACTACACATTACAGTTTATTTTGTACCTTAGAGTTTAATTATCCAGGGTTTTTTCCCCTAGTTTATTATGTATAGTGTGTTTGCTTCTGTGTTTTTGTTGGGGTTTTTTCTTCTTACTGTGTGATGCTGCTGATGCACTGTAATTTCCCAGTTTGGGATTAATAAAGTAAATCTATCTGTCTATCTACGCATGCTATTCTGAGCTCTTTTAACTCCTTTCAGTGGGTTAGGGTTAGAGTTAGGGTTAGGGATGAGTCTATGGATGATAATCTTCCCTCCAGTTCTAAAATCCCAAATCAGATATCCTGCCATCATACAGACCATTGACTGGTGTTCTCATGACTCTTTTTTGATGTTTACATCTTGAAAGTCTGCAACATCACACTTTATTATTGAGTGAGAGCAAACTGAATTTCGGTATTAAGTGAAAAACCAGTTGCGTGTACACAGGTTTTGAGTGTAATTCTTAAATAAGTTTTGATGAACACATGCACTGGCTGTGTGAAGGCTCTGTTCAAACTGTGGTTGTGTGCTTTGCCTTTGCTGCATACAGTCAGAAGTTATTTTGCAGTTGTACAATTCAACTGTGATTAAATTCTGCAGACAGAATTTAACCTTGTGTTTCAGACTGTTATAGCAGTTAAATGCAGAAAAATGAAGGTGTAATTTGACAGCATTTATTAAGAGGAAAGAAACTGATCCAGCAGCCACAGTGTGCCTTAGTGCCCAGCTGTGCTTTAACCCTCCATTATAAACTCACCATTTTGGCTTCCCATGCACCATATGTTTCTACACAACCTGTGTTCTAGAGACTTTGTTGTAAAGCTAACAAAACAAAAAAAAAAAAAAAAGTGTTTTCTTGAATAAAAAGGAACTCTGACAGTCTGACTTGGCAGGTGAGGATGCCAATTTAAAGACGGACTCTCACAACACTTATCACAAAGTTCCAAACAAAACAAATGTGAGTGTGTTAGATTTCTATGGAGTAGTTGATTATAAATCTTTGGGAGACTGGGCTTTTTGGAGCAACAGTGCCATACACTGCACCACCAGGTCATCCCACATTTATATATTTTTCTATTTCATCATAGTTTGGATATGCATCTTCATAATAATTACCTCTGTTTAATTTCATCTTCAGTTGTGCAACAGAGCTCTGCTTCGCCTTCAATCTGGATTTACTCATTTAAAACTCATTTTGTTTTTCCTGAACTCTGACAAAAACTAATCTTTCAAGTAAGAGTACTGTAAAATTCAACTTTGCTGGTTCCACCCAGTATAAAAGCCCAGGTCCTTCCAGTCAGTACAACAAGTACATGTGATTTCCTTTTCTTTAACTTTCCAGTGGTATTCTATTCAACAGTCCATGGGACGAGGAATGGACAAAACCAGACCAACAAACCCAGACGAGGTGCGAATAGCCAGTGCCCAGACCTGGATCAAATGGAAAGCTGCTAGCAATTATGTACAAGTAGGCAAATCTAACTGCAGTGTTCTATTACTCTAACCGACGTGGCTTTAACACAGCACTTTTCTTGTGTGGAAATAAACCACAATGTAGGAAAAAAGAAATCATTATTTAGCTTTGTTTTTGCTTTTGCTATGGAGTCATCCATGGAAAAAGTACTGGTTTCCAGTATTTAGTTTTGTTTTGTGTTTTTCTTGATTTTTTTTTCCTTTTCCTGCATATGTACTCAAATGATTTATTTAATTAAAATCTTGGAAACACATTTTCATTTGTTTTGTGACAACTCGTTTCCTGCTGGTGGTTCACTCCTTTCTTCTTCATAGAAGTAAAAGTAACTCCCATTCACAAGCATGTCTTACTAAAAAGCTGGAATAAGAGGTATTCAATATAATGTCAATTCTATCCACTTAGTGTTATTGTATGATATAGTACATCTAATCATTGATTCCAACTTAACACCTTTGTTGCTAGATTTAGCAACTTTTCAGACTACCCTAATAACCAAGCAACAAATCCAGCAACTTCTAAAATTTGTTTGGAAACTTTTAGCAATTTTTGAAAAGTGACTCAAACACACACACATTTTCATCAAAATGACACCAAATGATTTTCTCTGTCACAGTCAGAAAAACAAATCTGTAAGCTGTGTCTCCAACTTATCCACTTTGTTGATATATTTAGTGATTTTTTAGACTCTTCTACAGACTCTTTATCAAAAAATGACTACTGTCAAATCCACCTGCTTTTTCTGGTGTTACTGGAGACTTTTGGAGACTGATATGAAAGCACATGTCGTTCTTTAGTCTAAAACAAATCAATATAAACCAGCCCCATTGACAGTTTTCTCTATTGTCTCTTTTTGGTCCATTTAGATTGTCAATGTAGACAGAAAATTAAAAATATTATGGTTAAAAATGTTCATGTTTTACTGTGACTTATTCTAGGCTCCTAAGTGGACCGTAAGGTTAAAAACCAAACCAAACTGAAGACAATGAAGGTATAAACTATATACACAAATAATTTTAGGTCACTTTAGCCAGACCCCAAGCCTCCTTCCTCTTTCAAGATTAGAGGAGGGTTGGAATTGTGACATTTAAGAAAATGAAAATTGACAGTGTAGTTCATTTGTAGTTCTAAACATATTTAAGGTGTTTTTTATACTCATTTTTATGTTACATCGTTCAATTCATGCACATTTCCAATTATGCAATTTAGGTGATTATGCCATTTAGGAACTTCTAGCAACTTTTAGGACTGAAAATAGATACTTTCTTTAATGAGGAGTTGGCAACAATGGAAGTATTAATGCACAGACACTTCCCAACACAGCACTAAATGCTGACCTGTAAGTGACGACTGCAGATTATTCAAGCTCTGGTCAAGCAGCTGTGATGGGAGAAAGAAGGAGTTTTCCTGGTGCTGGGCCTCTGTCAGTCCTCCTGACGCTGCGCTCGGTCCCTCGTCGCTTTCTCCAAACACTTCAGTCCACTCTCGAGAGAAGTCGCCCTCATCCACTGACAAACTGCCCAGGATCTCATTCAGTAAAGCCATACTGTCCTTCTCCTCCTCCTCAGACTCTGGAATGGCAGAACCATCCTCATTTTCTAGAGTGAAAAATTGTAAGGTTAGCCTAGAGTTGTTTGTGTAAGTCAGTTATACTTTATTTTAAAATAAACTCCATCATTTCCCTCATGGACAGTACTGTCTCTTACCTTCTTTTGTCTTATTGTTGGTGTTTTCATTTCCAAGTGAGATAAGCCTGCAAAGAAACACAGCACCTATTCATTTGAAATGTCTGTGTAGGTTCTCATTTGCCCAGGACTTTGTTCTTGGTAGTTCTGCTTGGTTCAACTGAACTTGTTTAGCTCTTCTGAAATGTTTCATCTCTCATCTAAAGAGATTTACGTATAGTTACGTATAGTTCAAATACAGAGCATGGAAGTGATGTTCTGTCCAGAGAGATTAGGAGTATTAAAATTTTTCACTCTTGTCCCTAGTGTTTCCTTTCACAGTCTGACACAAAAATAAACAGTTCACCTTCTTATCAAATCACAACACACTATAGACCCAGAAGTACAATACAAGATACAAATACAAGCAAACTTTACTGCTCCCCAGGGGGAAATTCACCTTTATTGGTACATAAGCAAAATACCCATTACACTGAGCAGGTTTGTTTTGCTTTTACTACTCCATAATGTGTGTAAAATATCCTAATTTGTTTGATTTCAATGAATAAAATAATACCACTGAAATGTGATATTTTACAGTGTCCGTTCTCCAAACTCCTAGGATATATCTGGGAAGATACTCTGGGGCTAAAATGCTGCTGAAACAGAACAGATTGCCTTATATAATTTAATCTTTCAGGATGTGATAGTGATTCCATTAGACAGATACAATTTTTTTTCAGAACCTGATTATATAAAGATGTATGGCTGCTCATAATTGATGTTAATCCTTAAAATATTGTTGCCCATATCATAATTTCACATTTATCAAACAGAACTCAGTGAGTAACTCCCAATAGTTACAGTAAAGATGGGTGTACTCCAGGGCTAAGTCCTTGCCCCTGTTCTTTTCACAATATGGTTCCACTTGGTGACATTTGCAAGTATAGTGTTACTTTTTTTGTTTCACTCGTGATACCATGTACCTTGAAAACACAAATGACTTGCCCCATCTGCCTGAGATTTCTTTATTGTTTACTATATTCAAAAATGATTCTTTTCTTGATGTTTCTCATTGTGGTTGTTTTTCAAGTTTAGGATTAGATTTGTCTTTCCTACAGTTCAATTATCGTAGTCATCTGTATAAAAGTGGCATAAGCCTCAGGGATGTTATGACACGAGGTGGGTCTTTTATAGGAAACTAATAAACAGTGGCCCCAAGATTAAACCTTGGGGAACAGCCATCCTCTGTAAAGTCATCTTTTCAAGAGACATTAATTTTTTGATCAGCTTTCACACACTGCTCCCTAACTGGAATATATAACTAAACCAATTAATTGCTGGTTTAGAAAAAATAGTTAGACAGGAGAATGCTAAGACTGACTGTAAGCATATGTAGTTTGACAAGTGGCTTACACTTAGCCTGGCGAATGCGCAGACCCCTCGTGTGTTTCCGCTCAACTTCGTCAACTTCGTGAGCACACATTCATCTGGTGGCAATCAGGTTAGCTCACACTTAAGATGGGCTCAGTTTTCATTCATTCATTTTCTGAACCCACTTTATCCTCACTAGGGGGTTGCTTGGAGCCTATCCCAGCTACTTTATGGGTGAAAGTGGGGTACACCCTGGATATGTCACCAGTTCATCGCAGGGCTGAACATATAGAGACAAACAATCACTCTCACATTCACACCTATGGGCAATTTAGAATAACCTATGGGTGCATATGAGTCTTTGGATGGTGGGAGGAAGCCAGAGTACCCAAAGAGAACCCACACACAGAAACGTCCCACTGTCAACTGGTATTGGAACTGAACCCAGGACCTTTTTGGCATGAGGCACAAGTGCTATCTAAAGCTTGATGTGAGATTTGTAAACTTACTGATGGTCATCGGTCGTCTCATTTTTCTGTCCATCTTCTGTCTCTATTTTAATTTTCTTCTTCACCCTCTTCTTTGCCAGTTTGTCCACTGGTTCCTGCAAACTCTGCAAAAAATAACTCATTTATTTAGCATATTTACTGGTATTTTCTCCAACTGTCACTGTAGATTCACAGTGTCAGGATGTAGATTTGTGGAGGTAAAGATAATCTCTAACCTTAATTGTGGAGAACTCATAAGGCTGACAGCCCTTGAAACTCTCATGGATGGCTGCCATGGTGTGAGATGTCTTCTCCCAGAAGTGCAAAAGTGTTGTCTGAAAAACAGGTGATAAATGCCCACATTACAACGTTTTGATGATAACAGTAATGAAATATCTTAACCACTGCTATTTTAATTAAGCTAGTAACATCTCTGCAATGTCTAGGACATGTTTCCAGGCCTCTTGTTTTCAAACTGTCTGTACTTTCTGAAGATACACCTGTCCAACTGTTCTGGATGCAATATCTCAGGAAGGCCCTGAAGAACTGTCTTTAAATTTGTCAGATAGATAAAGATAATAGAGGTCAAAGGTTAAAGTTAAAGGTGAGTAGGACCTCACAAAACCCACATTAGACCATAATTCTAGAATTCAAAAACTGAAAAAATTTGGCATGAATGTGAAAGTGGTGACATTTTGTGTCTAAAGGGTCAAAGGTTAACTTCATTGCAACATGGAAATGTATAAAACAGCCTTGTATCAGACTGGAAACTAGAGAACTTCCATTTAAGTATAAACTAGTTCTGAAATTCTGGGACAACAACCACACCAACATTTTAAATAATAACTTGGTGAATTATGTTGCTGTTATTTATGACCACTTTTTTCTGGGGACATACAGAAATCTTTATAAAAATGTAACTAAATCTTTTAGGCTATAAGTTTTTGATCACTGCCTTTGAATGAGCATAAATTCACTGGCACAAATTGAAAAAAACAAAACAAAAAACAAACAAACAGTGAATTGACTCCTTAATTCCTGACTAAATTCCTTCAAACCTTCACTACATAAGGATTAATGACATTCTTGTGGTTCAAACATGTTCTATACATGAAATCACCTGGTATTACAAAAATGTCTTCACTAAAATTGAGTTACAATTAAACTGATATTTTGGCAATATTGTCATAGAACTGGCTAAACTACCTAAGTCTTATTGCTATCTAACCTATATTGCCAAAAGTATTCACTCACTTCCCTTGACTCACATATGAACTTCAGTGACATCCCATTCTTAATCAATATGGTTTAATATGACATTGGTCCACCCTTTGCAACTCTAACAGGTTCAGCTCTTCTGGGGAGGCTTTCCACAAGGTTTAGTAGTGTCTTTATGGGAATTTTTGACCATTCCTTCAGAAGCACATTTGTGAGATCACACACTGATGTTGGAGCAGAAGGCCTGGCTCTCAGTCTCTGCTCTAATTCATCCCAAAGATGTTCTGTTGGGTTGAGGTCAGGACTCTGTGCAGACCAGTCAAGTTCATTTACACCAAACTCTTTCTTCTATGTCTTTATGGACATTCCTTTGTGCACTAGTGCACAGTCAAGTAAGAATAGGAAGGGACCATCCCCAAACTGTTCCCGCGAACTTGGGAGCATGGAATTGTCCAAAATCTCTTGTTTCTTGTTTAAGAATGGGATATCACTTAAGTTCATATGCGAGTCAAAGCAGGTGAGTGAATACTTTTGGCAATATAGTGTATATTATGAGTCTGGACACACATGGATGGTAAATGGTAAATGGACTTAACTTATATAGTGTATTTTGTACATGTTCATGGTGCCCAAAGTGCTTTACAGTGCCTCACATTCACCCACACTCATACATCAGTAGGCGGCTGTCGCCATGCAAGGCTCTGCCACCCTACTGGGAGCAACTTAGGCTTCAGAATCTTAGCCGAGTCTTACCCAAGGACACTTCGACATGTGGACAGTCAGAGCCAGGATTCAAAACTCACCGACGCTTTAGTCACTGAACGACCTGCTCTACCAACTAAGCCATAAATGTAAAGGGACACTTTACTGATTGAGTTGGTAGAGGCAAACAAGCACAGGGCACTAATACTAGTTGTAATACTGAACTCATGTGTAATCTGTGATCAGTCACTCCTTGTGTGGTCTGATAATACAATGGGTAGGGAATGGAGATGTTGAATACCTACCAGTGTAACGCAACACCCAACTACATATAAACAAACTGAACTTTAGCACATATTCAACATGTGCTACTTTTTTGTGTTTGTGTTGATTCTATGATTCTTACAACATTATATCCTGCTGTATCGGGTGGAGTTTTCCTTCAGGGATCTATAATGAAACATTGTATCTTAGTTCAGCCTGCCGTATCACAATGTTCTCTTTATGTTTGCTTTACATAATAGCCCATAAAGCCATAAAGACTGACTGTGCAGCCACTCTAAACACTTGATTTCAGATGAATGGACTGTATGCAACCAGCTGTCATTTGTGGTTTACCTGGTATGTGGTTAAAACGTGAGAAAGGAGGTTGCAGCGACTGGCTCCCAGCATATCCACCTTTTGACAAACATCATTCTTTAGTTTGTCGAAGCTTGTTTTAGTGGTTCGCACCTGGGCTTGAACCTGAGAAATAAGATAGGTGAAATGTCTCAATCCAAGATAAGCAGCAACATTACGCACCATACAGCTGTGAACTGTCAAAACACTGCAAGTGGAAGCATGCTTCACTCCAACATGCTTTTATATTGACCAGTGAATCAACATTTTATGGTGTATGTCACCCTCTAGTGGCCATTTATTTTGATATAATACAGTTTTCCTAATTCATTTGTAAACTATTGACTTCCCAAGATTTGCTCATGAATGTTCTTTAGAGATGTACAGTAAATAATTTAATAATGTACATTCTCTAATATGGTAACATTTTGATCAAACGTCTAAGGAACTGTGTTATTGTTATTAAATAACAAATCAATTCACAAAAGACAAAAAATTACGATGACATTGATATTAAATTACCAATGTCATTTGTCCTTTGCATGCAAATGACCAATGTCTTACAATTAATAAATGTACAAATTATTAATAAATTAACTGAAATAAATGTCAGGTTTGGAATAATTTTATAAAGAAAGGCACTGTATTCCCTCACAATCAGATAACTTATAGTACAATTATGACATTTTTACATAATTTTGTGAAAATATCAGCCGAGTTATTGATCATCATCACATAACATGGAATGATGATCAAAAAAATGTGTATTTTTTAACCCTCAAAGACCCAAACAACCAACCAAAATTGTTAACTGTTATAAAATGTTTAATATCTGTCGATCCATTAATCCTATCAAAACATGTAAATAATTGGTGGAAAATCCAATTTGTCATCTTTTCATTGTTATCAGATATGACCTGTTTGGATGTTCAGAGGCTCAGTAGCGAACATGAAAACACTGTCGTCGTCACAACATTGATTCACCAGTACAACTCATGGAGTTTGATAAGTGACACACTTGGTTCAGTTAATGATATCTTTGCTGAAAAATTCACTTTTTCTTCAGGTTTCTTGGTTTTATGATATAATAACCCTCCATTTTACTTTATGAGCATCTACATGATCAGTAAATTAAATAAATAAAAATATTCGTTTTTCACTGAAAAATGCAAAATACACAAGACAATATTATAATAAATGGTGACAAATCAAATGAGAAAGGTAATAGAAAATTAATTTCAGAGCTGTCGCAAAGTAGCAGTAGATCATTATGGGTTGAATTACTGATCTCCAACCAAATCATCTGTTTCCCTTTGGCCTGTTTAGAGTTGGAGTCACTGAGATATATAACTATAAAGCTACTTAAAGGAACAGGAATTTTTTTCCTTTTTGGCTAAAAGTAGCTCTTTAGATAGTAAAAGCTATTGATCTCTGCCCCAGAACCTCCACATCAGTCATGTATAATCACCCTTCTATGCTTTTACATTATACTCTACGTATGTTTTAACCTACTGTATGGTTTCCGAGGTGTGACAGCATGTTGTGCACTGTGGGACAAACCTTCCTGAATTTCTCCATCTGTTTATGTGTGTCTGGATCCAGCTCCTGAGACACATCCTTCATCCAGAGCAGTGCTCCTCTATATTCTGTCCTGGACTGTTCCATTCTGTTCACGGTAAGCCACGTATCAGAGATGGCTCTGTAGCGAAATGTTTCAACCTCCTGGTACAAGCGACACAGTGGCGTCCGCAGAGCAAGTCTGAGGGATTAAGTTTGAGTTTTTAAACATTTGGATACTACCAGTCACATCTTGATATCCTGTACACAAAGCCTAATGAACCTGAAACACAAGTGATTTCCATATCTACCATTAACCCTTAAGTATCCGAGCAACTTCTGGTGAACAAAAGCATCTGGTGATGTAAAAAAGTCAAACAAATGGTGCCTGGCACAACAAACCCCTCCCCTCACACATACTGTAGCTTACTTTGGCATTGATCCAGTTGTCATTGTGTATATGTGTGTGCTGATGTCAGCATATCAATTGTATTTGTGTGCCAAGTTTCAAGTAAATTGAAACTAAATTTATGTTTTTATTAACATTCAAAATGTCGCCCATTATAAAGGAGAGAAAAAAAAGATTGAAAAAAATTCATAAAAATTTTTAACTTTGACCTACTTTTCCAAATATGGAACTATACATCATCTGCATCACTGGAAATCTATAAACCCAATTTGGTATGAATTCAAACAAGAGTTTTGCTGCTACAGACGTGAAATTTTGTCCATTGTAAGTACAGTGGTACCTCTACTTACAAAATTAATCCGTTCCAGAAGTAGTTTCGTAAGTAGAAAATTTCGTTAGTGTTTTCCATGTAAATGCCCTAATCCGTTCCAAGCCCCCCAAAATTTCGCTTTTATTTTGAAGCTAGACAGATGTT
>JAQQZY010060551.1:0-10127 GCA_030068375.1 Ostorhinchus rueppellii | reverse complement strand
AGATGGACCTGTGGAGTTGGATTAATGAAGAATTCAGACCCAAGCAGAGCATTTACAGTTTATGGAGACCACAGGGACATGTTGGAAAATCCACTTAAAAAAGCTAAACATTGCTCCTTTAACCTATAAAGACCCCAACAGCCACTGAAGACCAAAACCATCCACTGATCTGAACTGTTTAATACCTGTTGATCCATTAATCCTTTCAATACATGTAAATAATTGGTGTAAAATACAGTGTTTCATCTTTTCATGCTCATCAAATATGACCTATTTGGATGTTCAGAGGCTCCGTAGTTACCAAGGAAACAGTCATCTTCTACAACATTGATTCACCAGTAAAATCCATGGAGTTGGATCAATGACAGTGGATGGACACACTGATGACTTTTTCAGTTAAAGATATATGTGTTGAAAAAAGTCAAGTTTTCTTCTTTTTCCTGTTTCTGATATTATGACGACCAGTTTTAACCAGAGCTTTTATGTAAATTTACATGTTCAGTGAATTAAAAATGGGAAAATATCAGATTTTCATTGGCAGTGCACAAAATACAGGGGATAATGTTGTAATAAATGGTGATAAATCTGAAGAATGGTCAAATAGAGGAAACTGACATAAAAGTAGCACTGGGTCTTTGTGGGTTAATCTTTGGGGTATGGTGTCCCACTTTTCAATTTCACCCATAACTGTTTTGTTTTATGTTGAGCAAAGCCTGGTTTTATATTCTGCTAATGAATATGTTGGAACAAACCAGTGGATAAATCCAGTTTTATGACGGTGGATTTTTTATTCAGTGTTTTTTCTCTGCAGCAGAACACAAAAAGCAAATGTTTACTCATTCATTTTTGATTTTGCCGCAGAAAGGAATCGAACTTAACTTAAATTTTTCTTCCCACCTGGGTAATCAAATATCAGCCCTGCAGTTTTGTTCTACTGCTTTGTCAACATATTATCCCTCGACTGTAGAAAAGTCATTTGACTGAAAGCTGTTTGCTGGTGCACCATGCCCACACTTTGTCCAAAGCGCCATATGCAAACAACACAAAGCACATGCTGTTTCTTGTTCCCTGACAGGCCGGATCTTATTACAGTTGAATGTTCTCTGCAGCAAGGCCTTGGGAGTCTCTTCCTATCAGTGCAGGACCAGACGGTACAGCAGCTGTTTTAATGGCGCCCCTTATGTCCACCTTGATCCGAGTGTACTCACCTGGTGTGAATCAAGCCACTGTTTTTTTTTTTATGTTTTTTTTTTTATATTTTTGTCAGTTTGGTTGCACTTCCTCTGCTGTTTGTTTGTCCTGTTGCCTTTTCCTTCCAGAAATAGAACTCCTGTCGTAACTGGCAACTCTCAAGGCAGTGTCTGTCTAGCCTCAGGTGTATTAGAGCATGACTGTCCCCCCAGTCTCCCTCTTGTCAGTGTGAGAACAAAGCAGGAGAAGCGACAATGCCAGCCAGCCCCAAACCAACAGCAAAATATCGTCAGAGCTCCACCTCCCTCTTTGTCTTGCCACTTCTGCAACTCCACTACTTCTGCTTTTTCTTTTTTTTTTTTCTTTTTTTTTTTTGCTGTGTTCCTGCTCCACTGGCCCTCAAAACCCTCCCAAAAACCCACCTTCTTTAATGCTTCTTGCATGTTTGTGGCTCTGCTTTTCTATGGCTTTGCTGCTCTGCGGTCTAGTCTGTAATTACAGCTCTACTGTGCGCTCAGCCAAGGACTCCTTCGGTCCTTGAGTGAAAAGGGGTCCCCATGGGCGCCCCCGGTCCTTCACGGAGGGGGATTTGGGCTCTGTGGCTATGTAATTATGCCTATTCCTCTGGTTTCCATTTGCGTGAGCTGCTGTTTATTTGGTTCAATATGAGCAGGGAACATCAGCCTCTCAGGAACGAGGCGAGGGAGGGGCTGCAGATTTTCACAAAGCCAACCCCTGCCAGTATTGTTTCGGCGTTGGAGTAGACGAGGTCTGGCCAGGTGCATATTTATGAGTACCTGGCAAGACGTAACCCCCCCCACCACCACCACCACCCCATCCCATACCCCTGGCTTCCGTCGCTCCAACTTAAGATTAAACTTTAACTAGTGTTGTCACACAGTAAATTGTGTTTGCTATTTCAAAAATATCATGCTATATCTGCCGCAACCGGTAATCTAAGCTGTGATAAAACGGAGTAAAGCTTTGCCCCGAGGTGCACAAGGACACAGGTGTTTCTCAA
The DNA here is from genome assembly GCA_030068375.1 of Ostorhinchus rueppellii. Classification (NCBI taxonomy): domain Eukaryota; kingdom Metazoa; phylum Chordata; class Actinopteri; order Kurtiformes; family Apogonidae; genus Ostorhinchus; species Ostorhinchus rueppellii. Next base: position 7,915 of record JAQQZY010060551.1, on the reverse strand, counting down.
GGTACAGATGACAAGGTTGCCAGTCCTTCCTGTCAAACTGTATTAGTAAATCAATCTGTCATCTTCGAATCCCAGAAGTTTAAATCTCTGCAGAGAGGGTCTTGCTGATGTGGTCAGAGGGAAATGAAAGATGATGTGCACTCAGTAACTTCAAAAGGTTGTCACTTTTTTTTCCCTTTAGATGATTTGATGTTGGTAGCAAAGGCTTTGAAAAGCAGAAAAACAACAATGTTGGTCTTAATAGTCTGGTACCCGGCGTCTGCTTCTTCTATGTTCATGCATGTGTGTCGTGTATGTACCCCAGTGTCCCTCTTTTTTTTTTTTTTTTTTTTTTTGGCTACCTACACTTCTTATAAGTAAAACCTCCTTTGCAGTCAGCGCCACTTAGACAGTTTGACAGTCTCCATGCATAAAACTCTCCCTCCTCATCGCTTTAGATTCCTGTAAAGCTGACGATAGACAACATCAGATATTGTATTCAGTGGGCGGATACATAAATGGATCTCACTCACGTATTCTTACACATTTTAAAGCCCCCTGTGGAAACTTTATCTCCGAATGCAGCGATTATCCATCATTGTGATGCAGTTACTCGGTGTTAAAGAGGCGCTCTGTTTGTGCAGCATGTGTGTGTAAGCCCCGGTCCTCCACTTTGAGGCCAAAGCATATTTTCTCACTGTTTATGATGTGATTCACTGGTGGCTTTATGAGTCCAGTGTGATTAACGGACAGAATTCGGTCGTGCGTCCCCCCGGTTCCTCACCTATCCGTGGCAGATAATTATAGCCGGGGCTGGTTGTAAATATGAGCCCAGCCAGGACTTGTTGGACCAGGAAATGGGACATCATCTGAGTTCACCTGGAAAGCATCATAAATCAGAGGCAGAGATAACAAAGACGTGTTGAAGACAACAGGATGCTTGTGCCCTGCAGCGTTTTAGTGACACATCTGTTCACGTGGCAGTTGTAGATCAGGTGTAAATTATAGTCTACAGGTGTTATCTATAGATTAACTGGAGCTGAGATTTCAAAGTAGAATACGCAACATTTCAGCATGAAAAACAACACAATCAGTGTATTTAAAAAAAACCTACTGCACTGTTTAATGAAACAACTGGTGCGCCAGTTAGTACTTATCTTTATTCTTAAATAATCTGTCATACATATTTTGGATCATTATACAAATCACTTTTTATAGAAAATATCAGACTGTGATGAAAATTATTATTTGCACACTATTTTGCAATGCAGAAGTCCAATACAGAAAGAAGTTATTGATATATTTCAATATCAAGCCAGCTAATTACCAACATAGCATTAGATAAATCGACTCATGTATGCGCTAGCATTTAACATCATGTTAGGTATCTGTACTTGTAGCTATTAAATTAAAATGAAGTGACACAACATGGATATATACATTGCTGAACATAATTTATCTTATTTTTTTAATACATCACTAAAGAGCTTAATTCACTTACCAATGGATTTCTATATCAAGCTAGCTTATGTGCAATTAGTGGCGAATGTTAACCACCAAGCTAATATGTATGGTAAAATAATATCAATTCTACTCATCTAATGTTAGCTTTTATTATATTAGCTAAAGTTTCGAGTGGAATATGTGCCTGTAATGATAATATACTGTAACATAACATAACGAAATGATAACATAATGCTAATAGCCAACTTACCATTGGATAAGTTGACTCATGTACTGTTAAGGAAGCATTTAACATCATGTTAGGTATCTGTACTTGTAGCTGTTTCATTAAAATGAAGTGACACAACATAGATATATACATTGCTTAACATAATATATCTTCATTTTTAATACATCACTAAAGTTCTACTTCCCTCCCTTCTATTTCAATAGCTTATATGCAATTAGTGGCTAATGCTAACCACCAAGCTAATGGTAAACTTATGTCAATTCTACTCATGTAATATTAGCTTTTGTTATCTTAGCTAAAGTTTCAAGTGAAATATGTGCCTGTAATGATAATATACAGTCACATAATACTGTTAAGATAGAAGTTAATATCATGTTAGATATTTGTACTTGTAGCTATTTCATGAAGATGACACAAAATGGATATAAACATTGCTTAATGTAATGTCGTAATTTTTAATACATTAATACATTTTAGAGCTAATTACTTTACTAGTGAATTCAATATCAAGCTAGCTTTTTTAGAACTAGTGGCTAATGCTAACCACCAAGCTAATATGTAAGGTAAACAGCTGCCAATTCTACTCGTCTAATTTTAGCTAAAGTTTCTCGTGAAATAGGTGTATGTAGTGATATACCGTAGAATATTGTTTGTTTAGTAGAAAAAATTCAGGCATTTCGGTTGCTGTTTTTATTGTTGCTGTAGAAATGAACACATAAAACTAGCAGACTGTTAGCATTGTGGATAAAGGAGTTGTGAGTACTCGCATTAACAATAAGTCACAGTTAAATTTAATCAATATACCAGAAAATACCTGCAGCTATGACATATTAATGTTGACATTTTCACTCAATAATGTTTAATTCCGTGAAAGTGTATGCCTTTTTATGTTGACTGATTATGCCAATAGGCAGTAAAAGTAGGCGGTGTGAAATCTGAACTTCCATAATTGTCCATTGTGTGGGTTTATACAGTAAAAGTGAAAGACTTTGCAAGAGGTCAACGCATATGAACACTGGAGGCGAGTTCACTCAAGTTCTGCCCTCTGCTAATTGACTTTTCACTATTTCACAGTCTTGTATAGCAGCAGAATGAGGCGTAATTGGTGTTTTTTTTTTTTTTCTACCCCTAATGCTTGTGCTCTTATTGTTTTGAATGCTTTCACAGGACTCTGCTTTGTTTGCTTTAAAAGGAGCTCCGGGCAGTCATTGAGGTATCTGTGAGTAAAAAGTAATTAAGATTACAATGGGCGGTAAGCCGGTGTGTTGCTGGGTAGGTGGAGGCAGCAGCTCTGCAGACGGTGACTTGGCTCCAACTCACTGCCCTTGTACTCATTCATTAGTGATGCATTGGTTCTCGCTCAGCCCTCCCATCTCATTAGAAACGGACCCTCATGGACAAAGAAAGGCTGGTATAGATGTAGCCATTATATGAATAACCACCGCCCCACCTTTTACACACCGCTATGATATACCTACATTTCATAGAGAGTGTACTGGACTTCTGTGGTGAGAAAAGGAGACTGTGGATGAATTCCTGAGTTTGACAGAGTGTGCTGTGCGTGCGTGCGTGCACTACCTACGAGGCTGAATTGACTCCTTGACTTTCAATGCATGTACTTGCTATTGACTGGAGTTCTCTGCTTGGCCTTGGCCACTTGTTATTCGTAATTAAGTGTTTTTTTTTTTCTTTTTCCTTCTGTTACTTCTAGCTGGCAACGGACAGATGGTACAGATGGACTCCAGTAAGTCCGGCTTCGTGGGTTCGCAAGTGGAACTTCGCTGTATTTTCATCAATAGTAACCCGCCGGTGAAGATCTCTCAGGTCACCTGGCAGAAGCTTCTCAACGGGACCAAGCAGAACGTGGCCATCGCCAACCCTGCCCTGGGCGTGTCCGTCCTGCCGCCCTTCAAGGAGAGGGTCAGCTTCAAGCAGGCAGCGGTCCGCCACCGTACACCCTCCCTGGAGGATACCACCATCGTGTTCTCCAACCTCCAGCTGTCCGACGAGGCTGCCTACATCTGCGAGTATACCACATTTCCTGCAGGCAACAGAGAAAATATGGTCAATCTCACTGTATTTGGTAAGAAATACACATGGCAACATTTTCTATGCTTTGAATGTTTCCAAACTGACCTGTTTTTGTGGATTCAGATCAACGTCTTCACTTCATTTGTACCAATTATCAGCCTAATAATAGGTTATTTTTCCACACATCATCTAAAAAGATTAATTATAATTTAATGAACTTCACTCTTTATTTATGTCTGATGCTGCTGCCTCTTTGTTTTGTCATGGACTCTGCTTTCTTCAACACAATCTGGTGCTGCTGAACCAGGACCACTCATCAAGATTCAAGTTTCAGTTTTACAGGTTTTACTTGTTTTTATTTTATTCGTTTTGTGCAACTATGGGAAGCTGTTTCAGGTAACCTCATGACAAATGCTTCTGGAACCTTTCTTGTTTTTAGAATAAATGAGTAAAAACTCAGTTTGTCTTTTAATTAGACATGCTTTAAGGATTTTCATCAAAAGTTTGTGTTATTTTAAATTTTCCTTGGTTCTGCTGATGTGTGTCAGTTCCACATATTGATTATTGCTGTCTTTATTTGCTATAATGGATAGTGGCAGGTCATGTATTCCACACCCAGGCCTTCGGTGATATTTTTCCAGACTTAAACCACCTTTTAACCCATAAAGACCCAGTGCTACTTTTGTGGCAGTCCCAAAATAATTTTTTTTCTTCTGTATTTAACTTTTCTTTAGTGATTTATCACCATTTATTTTAACATTATCCTCTGTATTTTGCATTTTTCCCCCCAGTAAACATCAAGTATTTTCCTATATTTAATTTACTGATCATGTAGATGTTCATAAAAAGTTGATTGCTATAATATCTAACAGAGAAAATTATCGTTTCAAAAATGGAGAAAACTGAAGAAAAAGTGACTTTTGCAGCAAAATCCATCAATAACTGAACATAAACCCAGTGTGTCCATCCACTGTTATTGATCTAACTTCATGGGTTTTACAGGTGTCATAGAAGATGGTTGTGTTTCCACGGTAACTACGGAGCCTCTGAACATCCAAATGGGTCATATCTGATGGTCATGAAAAGATGATAAACTGTATTTTACACCAATTATTTACATGCATTGATAGGTTTAGTGGTTCAAAACTTATTAGTCATTTTAGATCAGTAGATGGTTTTGGTCTGTGGCAAAATTTTCTCACATCTGTTGCTATTTTCATCTTAGTTATGCTGAAAGTTGAGATAATATGATTTTAAAATAACTTTTAATAATTAAGTAACCACTCCTAAAGCATGTGGACTACACTCAGTTTAATTATATGTAACATTAAAGCTACATTACAGTGTTTGTACGTACCAGTGTGTTTACTGTGGTCACTTTCTCGCTCTGTGACATACATATGAGTTTTGACTGTTTTGTGTGAGGGTTCTGTTAAGGCATCTTCAGAACCCAGTCAGATACTTTCACACTTGCCTATTTAAATAATGAAGGATGGTACGGAACAGAACGAGTGGCTGTGCTCTAGATCAGGCATTCATAAATAATTAGAGATTTCAGATTATTTAATACCAAGACAGACAGCAAAAGGGGAACAAATCTGGTTCTACATCTTAATATTACATGGTTCTGGTCAGATGAATTGTAAAAGAGATGTAAAAATTCTCACCTAATGTAATTTCTCTTTGACTTAGAGGTAGAAATAGATTTTTTTCCCTGTGATTCAGAGTCCACAGGGTCAAAGTGACATCTTTCCTTTTAGTGTAAGGCCAGAGCAATACTACGTTGCCACAGGCTTCAGTTTAAAGTAGGTTAAATGAATTAGCATATCTCAGACTAGTCTTTGTCCGTTTGCCAATGCTGTTGTAGGGAAATTTAGTTTCGTATTTAACCTATAAAGACCCAGTACTACTTTTGTGGCAGCTCCTAAATGATTATTTCTGTATATTTAACCTTCCTTAAGGAATTTGTCACCGTTTACTGTAATATTTACCTGCTTACTTAGCTTTTTTTTTAATTGTAAATCATGTGTTTACCAATATTTAAGTCACTGACATGTAGAGGTTTGTAAAAGTTGAGGTTAAAGTTGAAGGTTATTCTATCAAAAACAGAGAAAACTCAAGAAAAAGTGAGTTTTTCAGCAAAGATATCGAGAACTAACATAAAAGCAAGTGTCACCCTCCAACTCAATGTTGTAGAAGATGACAGGGTTTCCACGGTAACTACGGAGCCTCTGAACATCCAAATGGGTCATATCTGATAACCATGAAAAGACAACAAACTGTATTTTACATCAATTATTTACATGGATCAATAGGATTAGTGGAGGAATAGTTTATATCAGTAGATGCTTTTGGGTCTTTTTATATTACTGACGTAAGTAAGAACACTTCCGTGGTATTTTTAACTGAATTTTTCCGTTAATATTTGACTAATACGCCGGTTTGAGTCTGTTTGGTTGACATTTCTAAACAAATACCGTCCTTGATGATCAAGTCCATTAAAATCCATAAAATCCTTTTGTAATTCCGAACAATTATACTGACGAAACGTTTGTTCAGCGCCAAAATACACAGGAGTAGCGTCAACCGTGTCAACAAAACGACCCCGAAAGACGAACGAATTATAACGCTGACGATAAATGGCGTAAATGAAACTTATCAAACGGTGAACTCGTGGTCTTTCTCCGGTTTCCGTGTCGTTTCAGCGTCTACTTCACCGACGATCTGCCTTTGATTTGATGAAAACAGCCATTTGAAGGATATTAAAGGCGCCGAGATGAAAACGCCGTTCTGAGTCAAATCAGGCGTAGTTTTGCCTCTTCCCTCTCCTCAAAGCCAAAGCAGTTGTCAAAGCTCTCACAGATGTAGAACCCTCTTGCCTACCCAAATGCACAGTCATCCAATTTGAATCCTTTGTGAGTTGCCAATTAGCAATCTACTCTTTAGTACATCAAAAGGCAGGCTTGAGCTTGAGCGAACGCACAACTGAAAGAGACAGGCCATGAAGAGGCCTCTTTGAATGCTGCCGTTTGCTTATCTGCGCCCAGGTTCCTGACGTTCACTGAGCCACGGAAGCCTAAAAAGACCTGGCAGCCTCCGACATACAAAATGGGGACTCGGAGCTGACAAGAAGCTCTGGCATCGGGGACTACTTAAGCCAAGTGCGATATTTTCCTTTTACTGGGACTTAATGGGAAACACACCAACACTTAATTTCTAATTAGATCTCTAATCAGAGTTAGCGCACAACCCTTTCAAAGCAGCCTCTCTAGAAGATAAACTACACAGCCACTCATTTTTTTTTTTTTTTTTTCCCCCACAAGATGAGATTATTCAAGCCAAATTACACACTCTGAAGTGGCCTTATTGATTTCCGTCTCACCTGCCATTTTTATTGACTGCTCTCTGCAGCCACTTCCTATTTTATGAAAGCCACATGGAACGACCTGAGATGGGCGTTAAATGCCACATCACCACAATCATCACATCATGAATCCGTCAGAAGGATTCGTACTTATATGTTGAATATGTATAAAGCGTCTGTAAAGGCCCCGACTACAACGACAGCTCTGGGACTCCAACCGTCTCATAAAGCACACGCTAGAGCAGGTTCGTTCGATTATCTGACTGGAAGTCTAACCCAGAAAGACCCAAACAGCAACTGGCGACCTTAAACTGTTCAATACCTGCTCATCCACGAATCCTATCAATACATGGAAATAATTGGTGTAAAATACAGTTTGTCGTCTTTTCGTGGTCATCAGATATGACCCATTTGGACGTTCAGAGGCTCTGTATTTTTCATGGAAACACTGTCATCTTCTACAACATTGATTCACCAGTAAAACCCATAGAGTTGGATCAATGACAGTGGATGGAAACACTGGGTTTTGGGTTCAATTAAAGATAGATTTGACTGAAAAAGTCATTTTTTCTTCAGGTTTTTTTTTCTGTTTTGATAAAATAATCTGACTTTAATGAACATCTATATGATCAGTGACTAAAACACAGGAAAATAGATGATTTTCTTTAGAAACAAGCGGTTGTGGTAAGAAATATACATAAGAGATACAGTATATGAATAAGAAGTACATTTTAGAAATATACATAAGAAATATGTATGAGCAAGAAATATACATAAGAAATATATGTGAATAAGAAATATACATAAGACAAATATATTAAGAAATATACATAAGGCATATATATATA
>JAQQZY010060537.1:0-10127 GCA_030068375.1 Ostorhinchus rueppellii | reverse complement strand
CATAAAAAGAAGAGAAAGTTAGAGAGAAAAGGTCAGAGAAGAGGATCAGAGCAGAGAGGAGGAGCAGAGGAGAGCTCATTGTGTCCAGATGAGTCTCCCAGCAGTCTAGGCCTATGGCAGCTTAACTAGAGCTCTTAAAAAGTAAAAGTATCAATAGCAAAATTAAATGTTTTACTCAGTTTTACCATTTTTAACTCAGGGATTATCACATTGTTTTTGATCATGTAATAGTTTGCATAGTATGTTGCAAATAAACATGACTTTTAGATAACATTTAGTCTATATAATATATATTATTATGGACAGAGGCAGAAAAGCCAGGTTCTGCACAAAAATTACAGCACAAAATGAGAATTTTATTTTCCTTGGTCAAGATACGTACAGTCAGTCCAGCTTGTATTTACAAGGCTGCAAATAATACTTAAACAATTACTCAAACTATGAATTATGAAAGCTACAGCATCTTGAACTGACCATAATGAACATTTGAAAGAAACAGTCGCACAGTGCTTCAGTTTCAGCTTCAAAGTTTGTCATAGTTACGTCACAGATAGCTGGACAATAACCAGACAGTCACCAGTGAATAGTCAACAATAGTTCTTTTTTTTTAAATTTCCAAACTGAAACACAGGCCGTTAACAAAAACACAATGCCAGAAAATGTGGTTGGAGGCCAGGCCTGGGCTGGTTGTGCCAAATTAATGAAATTAATGAAACAAACAGGGCCTAACTGAACATGTAGAGAAAAAAAAGGCTTTTTAAAACTTACACAGGTGGCACAAACCAATAAACCTAGTGTGCTTAACAAAAGATTACAACTGTGTGAGTGTAAAAATGTACAGGGTGCCCCAAATTCACCTAAAGGGTCTATTTCACGAGGCAGGTTTAACACATTCTGAGCTTAACCCTGGACTCTGAGTGGACCAACCCTGAGATAGGAGTGTCAGGGTTTTTGGTTCAACAATAGCCGATCTGAGATAGTTTGATCAACCCGGAATAGTTTCACTGGGAGTAAAGCGCGTCCCCCGCAACTCTGAAAAGACAACATCAATGGATCCCCGATTCAACGATTCACCATGGCAACGGTGAAGCGGAGGGCTGCGTTTGTCACACCACTAGAAATAGACATGTCATTGCGCTCACATGGAGAGTTTGAATGTATTTTTTTAGAAAGAATTGGAACACCACTGGAGCTGCAGCAGAGATGGAGACGAGGAGGAGAACAGTGGGTGTGAGTTTAAATGTAGCCCTTTGGAATCACAATAATATTACTGAGAAAATCTGCGTGAATGGAATCCTATTAATTTATTTAATTTGGGTGCAAACCCGCGGGGCAGAAGCGCAGTGGTTATTGTATTATTTTATTTATTCATTTAATTGTTTGAAATAAAGCAGACCAAATGAAATGTGTATTTTGTCTTTATTTGACTGCTGTGGTGATGATGATGGTGACTTCATCTCTGTTCTGATTCTGTCCTCTAGTGTCTCTGACTGCTCTGTCCGTCCTCAGACACTTGTCTCTTACTGAAGTCTTCTGCATCTCCGACATTATACAAAAAACTCACATTTGCAAAGAAATGCAGTTCAACACATGATGTCAGAGACCGCGGTAAAGTTGGCAAGAGATTCACAGATTCGCGGCTCAATAGATCATCGGTCAGTGATCACTGAGATACAACTGACGTCTCTGCGGCTTTGGTAACACAGAGAAGCTCCTCCAACCCTGTTTTCATCCACACAAACGGTCCTTAACGATTGGCAGATTACATTGCATCCAATGTAGAGCCACCGAGTAAGCGAGGGTTTAGGGGCGGTTGGTAATGTTGTAAATGTGTGGACAGATTCAGTTGTTTATGTAGATGATTGGCTGTGATGTGAAACGGTACCGTTTAAAAAGATAATGTGCGTAAATGTGAGAACATCTAGGGTCTGAACCATCTCCTATGAACATTGGATTCTCTTCGCAGCAAAGCTGCATGTTCATCCACGCTGTCAAAGGAACATGTTAGTGAAAAAGGTCTGTACCTAATGTGTCTGATCTTCTAATAAAGGCCTACGGACAGATTTTTAAAAATGGCAGACGGCAGAACTATGTTACGCTAAACCTTGCCGCTGTCTGAAAGAATGAGGAAATCAAATGTGTGGGTGAAAGTGGGCAGAGTCAGAAAAAAAATGGAGGTTCATTGAGAAAAACCTGCTCCCAACCAGGTTTGGTTCATAGAGTCTGTTACTCTGGTAAGTGACACAGAATTTGGGTTTAGTCCCTTTGTAAAATGGAAAACACAGAGTTTCCCTCATTTCAGGGTTAGAAAACTCAGAGTATTCAAAAAAACTGGATTTGTGAAATAGACCCAAGGTCCTGGATGTCACACCAAATGGCCTTAAACAGAAAACCAACTCACAACAGATACAAACATGGCAGCAGTCTGTGACGAATGGAGAAGAAGAGGGGGATGAAGTCCTCAGGTGGAGCCTTTTCAATGTTCTGCTGACATCTGACTGGCTGGTTTGACCCTGCAGGGTCAAATTGCAGGCTGCACAGCCTGCCCAGGTGGACTCAATTAGGACATTACCTGTAGAGTAGAAGGGAGAGGGAAAACAGAAAAAAAAACAATGCCCTCTGTTGCCTAACACGTACTAGTCATATCTTTTATTTATTGTGATTGTCTCTCTCAACTGACCATATATTTTTTATCAGTACTTTTTCTTTTTCATTTGTCTCTTTTTTTGTCAATTACTAGAAATTTCAGGTAACTCCATTTGAATTCCATTCAACCCCACATGGGGTTCTGAGCCAGGGTTGAAAAACACTGCCTTAAAGACTATGATTATAGTCATGTTGTATGTTATACAATTTTTTTTTAGTATTTCCACTTCAAAATTCTAATTTTATACATATATAAACTTACAATTTGCAAAACAAATCAATGTTAATGTTCTGACTTTGTGTCAACATCATACATAGTTTCCTTTTCAATCAATATGCTTTATTGACATGAAGGTCAGATGAACATTCTGCCAAAGCTTCAAGGACACAATTCAATAATGAACTGTATTGAATTCCCTTGCAGTTGTTGCATGTATACAACTTGATATGCATACATTGCAGTGCCTCCTGTGGCCCAGGAGATAAGGCAAGTTTTCCACAAGCTGGAGGGTTGATGATTCATCCATAAAGGTGAATGAGAAACACTGTAAAGCACTTTTGGTGTCAGTAAGGTACAAAAGTGACAACTTATTCCATTTTACAGTGGCATAAACACCCCAATCCATCCATCTTTAAAGTAAGACATTGAAACAATGCTAACATATCTGTGATGATTAATTTTGCTAAATCAACACATTTATTTATTGAAGTCCCCAGAAAACACAACATGAATTAAATACAGTCACAACTTGAGACAAACACAACAATGGCAACATAATTTATTAGTTAGTCCTCGAAAGGGGCGGGTGCCAGAGCTAATCCAACGGGTGAAGGTGGGGTACACCCTGGACATGTCCCCTATTCATCACGGGGCTCACATGTGCAGACTAACAACCATTCATGCTCACTTTTACACCTATGGGTGATCAGAGGTGAACAATCCAAGCTCCACAGAGTAAAAGTCCTGCCATGTATTGGTTCTACCTGTTCACTGAACACAGTTGATTCCACTAATTATTCCTTCATCAACCTGGATGAGGAGTTGTGCTCATCCAAATGAGCTGGTTCAGTGAATGGTTGGAACAAATACATAGCAGGACTTTTACTCTATGGAGCTGGGATTGTCCACCTCTGTGGGTGATTTAGATTTAGAACAATTAACCATGTCTGATAGAAACCAGAGTACCTGGAGAGAACCCACAGAGAGGTAGACAGAGTGAACAAATTCCATGTAGGAAGGCCTACAGTGTACAGCAGTGGAATCCAGCTCAGGAACTTCTTCCTGTGAGACAAAGCTGCTGACCACTGCACCATTGAATGACCCATGACTATACATCTGTTATAGAAAGGGGAAAACCCCCCAAAAACAATCAAAAAAAAAAAAAGAAAAAGAAAAAAAGAAACAAACAAGCTGCAATCACAGAGCAATTGAGATAAGACTTTATTGATCACATCATGGGGAAGTCTGACAGTTCACAGCAGCAACATACAACACACAAGTGCAAAGAAACTGACACAGAAAAAAACACAAGTGAAAAATGAAATATAAAAGACAATGAGAAATTTGGTATTTATAGAAAATGAGAATTAAACATTTTTAAAATTTAAATAGTATTTGCATATTTACATTGACATTGCACATGCACATTGTGTGATATGGGGTGTGTGGGGGTACTGTGAAGTGTTACACAGTCTGATGGGTGTGGGGAGGAATGGCCTGCGGAATTGCTCCTTCTTGCAAAGGGGATGTAAAAGTCTGGTGCTGAAGGAGCTACTTGGGCCTCTACAGTGTGATGCAGGGGGTAGGAGGGGTTGTCCATGATGGATGTCAGTTTTTCCAACATCCCTGTGTCTGCCACCTCCTCCATGGAGTTCATAGGGCCACCTAGGACAGAGCCAACTCTCTTTTATCACTTTACTCAGTCTCTTCCTGTCTCTGTCTGTACTGCCTGCTCCCTAGCATACAATGGTAAAGTGGACTGGAGAGTCCACCACAGTGTCCTAGAATGTTCCTAAGCAGAGCCCTGCGCACTCTGAAGGCCCTCAATCTCTTCAGCAGGTGAAGGTGACTTTGGCTCTTCTTGAATAGGGTCTAAGCGGGTATAGAAGATGAATGAATAGGGTCTCTGTGTTGTCTGTCCAGTCCAGTTTATTGTTTGGGTGAACACCCAGGTACTTAATAGAGTCCACTATCTCAATGTCCAAGCCTCTGTAGGTTGTGGGGGTGACCTGTGGAAGTTAATCACCTTCTCCTTTACTTTCCCAGTGTTCAGCAGCAGGTGATTCTGCTCACACCAGTCCACTAAGTGTGTAATGACCCCCCTGTGTCTCTGTTCATTACCTTCAGACACGCAGCCAACAATGGTGGTGTTGTCAAAGAACTTCTCCAGGTGACAGTGTGTGGTGTTAGTAAAGACAAAAGGGTATAATGTAAAATCCATTAAATTAGGAATTTGGGGTGTTGCCTTCAGCCAATACCTTCATGTATCACCACCACCACAGCTGTCTGCTCCATTCTCACTCCCTGTCCTTGCACCCCGGGCCTGATAAACTCTTATCTCTATCCCTAGTCCAACAATATAACATCGTACTCTTCCCTTATCCATTCTACTCCCACACTCTACCCTCCTCAACACCAAGCTAACCCAAGTGTTAAGGCTGCACAATTTTGGTCAAAAATAAAATCACAATTTTTTTCCTCTACAAACTTTGTTTTCGATTTCAATTTTTTGGTAAAACTACAAAAAAAAAAAAGAAGTCAGCATGTCATTTTCATGAGCAGCCTGCAATATAAGGCACTGCTCCCTACCAGAAGTGATACCGGTGTAAGTCAGTCACAGGCATCAGTCATGCATTCACGAACCACGTAATATGAGTGATCCCCATGAGGTTATATTTAAATTGGGAGATCCATGCCTGGAGGAGACCATCTAAAGACATGCTGGAGGGATTGTACCTCTGGGCTTGCCTGGGAAGTCCGCAGGATTCCTCCAGAGCTGGTGGATGGGGCTGGTGAGAGGGCTACTCTGCTGAGGCTGCTCCCCCTACGACCTGGACCCGGATCAGAAGAAGACGGTACAGTACGGATCTGAGCAGGACTGTTTAAGATCCCCATACAGTTACATTTGAACTGGGGGATCCGTGCATGAAACCACAGCTTACACTGGTATCACTACTGTGGGCCCATCACAGATTTGAGGTCCAGGGTCATTACATGGACTTCTGTGAAAGACCGATCTCACAATTTGGAGGAGGAGCCTATGTTAGCATGGAGGTGTGCAGCCTGGAAGCACAAGACAGATGATATCGATTTGACAATTTCCCTTTTTTAAAAAAAATCATCCTAATTAAAAAGCTGATTTTAATTTAAAATCAATTAATCGCACAGCCCTACCACTTGTGACATGCTGTTTTTTTTTCCCCATTTTACCTTTTGATGGTTGTAACCTTATAATGTCAGTATGTCACACAACTCAGAGCAAATCAGTAAAACACAGAAATCATAGCTATATCATAATACATACCAATCATAAAACACAGAAATCATAGCTATATCATAATACATACCAATCATAAAACAGACATCATGGTTATAACATATTGAATTTAATTATATAATGGTCTTTATATGTTCTTCAACTGTATAATACCAGCAGGGATATCAGCTCAACTGAACTTACCTTGACTTAACTCAACTCGAGTGAAGCAGGATGAAATTTAAAACATCTAATAGTAACAGCAATGGACACCACAAACCATTCCATGCCAAGTTAAGGTGAGGTGAGTTGGATAAAAGCAGATCTTTCCATCCCAATACATACTGTGTCTTTTACCTTTAACCTTGACTCTGACATTGGTTCACCCAAGAGGAACTGTTGAAATGTCTGTTGGGAAACAAGTACAAAACATATGAGTATACTGCTGGATTCATATACACTATTTGCAGTGAGATTAAAACATGTGGAAGTGTTTCCGTCATTTAGCACTGAATATTTAAATATTGTAAGTTTGTGTTTTTAGGAGTCAGTCATCTGCTCTGATCTGCCACGTGTTTGATGGTTTTTAGAACAAGGTTTGCACAACCAGAAGCAAACGTGCAGACTGTGGCACTGACTGAGTCCTTAATTACAGAGTGACCAGTGGGTTCATTTACCATGTGTATCTGTTCACAGCTCATACAAGGTCATTTAGTCACTGTAAAAATATATTCCACATGCATCTAACCAGCTTAGAGACTTACTAGATGAACAACTGCATAAGTGACTGTCTGTCTGACTAGGTAATTAACTTACTGTCTGTCAGTTTGTAGTGCACCCAAGGACGTTTATCCAGCTTGTACATAAACACACATACACATACACACACTCACATCTCTGGAGTGGCGGAGGGATATTTCCCTGTTTACTCAAGTGCCACTTCATGATTAAAAACTAATCAGGATTCAGTCAGTCTGGGATCCCCTACACATGGACACAGAATGAACTGTAATTATGTTAACAGGAAGAGAGGCGTGGAGGGTGACGAGTCAGAGGACCTTTTTAAACACAGATTCAGACACAGCATTGTCAGGGGGTCCCCTTTAGTGTCACTTAAGAATCTCTGAAAGCTTCAGCAGCCAATTTTTTTTTTTTTATTTATTTTTTGGGGGGGATTCTCAGGAGAATTCTTTAAATGATTCTAACAAGCAGTTTGCATGTCTGGTATTCATGATTCAATCTGAAAGACATACATTTACAAATATGGAGACACACAAAATTTGTTATAAGGTTTCGTCTTTTCCGGCTAGTAAATACCCGGTTGTGTCTGACAAAGGAGCCCTCCTATGTTCCTCGTAACCTATGTTCCCTGGAACCAGTGTTCCCCAGTGCCTCTATAGGGTTAACCTTAACCCTAATCCCTAACCCTAAACCTACATAGGCACTGAAGAACATAGGGCTGACCCCTCTCATAAAGCCTTTTCCATGGACGATGCTGTAATAAACAGTAAAGACCTGAAATATTGTGCAGTGTCAATTATAGTTTTTAGAGTCACCATTATGTTCTGATACCATCCAGAAATATACAAAATTAAAAGTATTCTATTTTAGTGTGGATCTGAAAATTCTTTTTAATTAATTCTATCTGAGATTAATTTACCTTTAGTCTGTGAGTAATTGTAAATTGACCAATATAATCACTGTCAAATAATATTGTCTTAAAATGAGTAAGTTCGGGGGGTAAAACAATCTCTGTCTTACAGTAAAATACTTTTTTTTCTTTTTTTCCCTCTATAATCTATGTTTGCTGAGATTGTATTGCAGTAGATATGCAATGCATAAGGCCATATTAGTGTGGGTCAGGTATTGTACTGTAGGTATGAAATCTTTACATTGCCTGTACTGTATATATTCCATATTGAGTCTGTATAGCCCCTGATCTCCACTGGGGATAACTGTAAGGCATTACAGCAGCCGCCAGAGCTGATCACAGTCTCTCCATGCTGTGCTTGTGTTTCCATTGACATGTTCTGGCATGTGTCAAAAGCATCCTAAATCTGGTTCAGTGCTCCACTTTGCAAGAAATATGTGGCAAATCTATTTTTGACAGTTGTCACGTCAGTCAGCACAGAGCAGATGAGATTAGATGAACAAAAGGCATAGAGGGTCCGGACAATTCTCAAAGTAAATCACTCTGACAAACAACAAACATCTCTCAAAAATACCAGCACAAATATGTAATGAATGCATAGGTTAAACACAGAAATATTAAACAAACGGCACTGGTAACGCTGCACAACTGTGTTAACTTTGTCTAGAGCTACAGCAAGACAGCAAAAGCATTTAAAACTAGCAAAAGATTATATTGATTTGCAAATGCTTAAAAAAAAAAAGATATAAAAGAAATACAACCATTAAAAGCATGAAAATCAAGAACAAAGGACCAAACTATGAAATCAAAGAGACACTGGTTCTGAAACACTGCAGGAGTGGATTGAAGTCCCACAGAGCACAGACTAAACCACATTGGAGGTGTAAGGCAAGTCAAACAGCTGCTCCTGGTGGAATCCAGAGGTAAGATTTAGAGCCCTGGGAAGTAGGAATCTCCCATTTGCCACTAGCTATTTTGGACATTTCATTTAAGAAGATCCATGCCATTCACAGACACCAGAATGAGTTTGTTCATCAGGCAGTAAAACAGTGTGTTCAGTTCTTGTTCGCCCAAAATATGAACGCTGTTATTGAAAGGCAATGCGTTTTGTTTTTAATATACTTACATTTTTTTTTTTTTGCTATGTAGTCTACTTAAGTATCGGGTATTGGGAAATTGGGAATTGATAAAACATAGATCGGACCATCCCTAATTGTTACCATGCAACAAGTCAGTATTTCCATTTGATCTGCAGCTGTGTGTGATGAGTCTGTCTTAAAATAGAGAGTAGGATAAGTATAGTGACAGGGTATTTGCTGTGGATTCATTTGTAATATTGATGAAGCAGAAGTATGGGCTATAGAGACAGGATTTCACCACATTCAGAATGGTGACACATGACAAACACTAAGAAACACTTTTTCATTACTTTACCATGTCAGAACTGCTCTCAGACAGAGGATTCAAAGGCAGAGAATAACACTGAGGATCAGAGTAAGATGATAAATGTAATTTATTGACACGTTCAATTATACACAATAATTGATCTTCAAATGAAGGTAGAAGGGGAAATCCGCAGCCATCGTCAAAGTCCAAGCAGGGGTTCATTAACCGGAGAGTCAAACACACGGGCAAGGTATCCAAGGGAGTGACAGGCTCTAGGTCGGTGGACAGAAAAATGGTCAGAAACTCGAAGAAGCAAAAAGGCAAGCAAAAGTACAGACACGGGCGAGGCAGAGGCAAGTACCGTTTGTAGAAATGATGTTCAGGTTCCAGGTCCAGTATCGAGGCGTCACAACCGTTAGGGGCAAAGGCAGGCTCAGAAGTCAAACAATCCAGGCAGAAGGTCAAGAGGGTATTGGCTAGTGATGTGACGTTTTGTATCGACGCTTCGGAGCATGTGCCGAGTAGGGGAGAGGGCGTTTACGCAATGCACGTATCGAAGCTCGCTTTGTTTAGGGAGAAGCTGAAAATGATGACGTCCGAAGCCTCGCTGCCCCGCTGTACCATGTGACTGATTCTGGAAGTGGTTCAGATTTTGCTGTGAGTTTTGACAGTGACATAGACCCCTCAGGCTCCGTTCAAAATGTGGGTGTTTGATGGAGAATTGTAATCAGTGAGAGTTTGGACACAGTTTGGATAGAGTTAGAGATAGTTAGCTGCCCTGTGAGCAGGTGTTTTCCAAAGTGGGAGAAATACTGTCCAAAAAAAAAATCACCTAAGACAGGGGTCAGCAACCCTGGTCCTAGAGAGCCGCTATCCTGCATGTTTCAGATCTGTCCCTCTTCCAACACACCTGATTCACATGATCAGCCTATCACCAAACTCTGCAGAAGCCTGATAATGACTGTCAG
>JAQQZY010060485.1:0-10129 GCA_030068375.1 Ostorhinchus rueppellii | reverse complement strand
GTGTGTGTGTGTGTGTGTGTGTGTGTGTGTGTGTGTGTGTGTGTGTGTGTGTGTGTGTGTGTGTGTGTAGTGGGGGGTGTATAATCAGAGCACAGAGGCCCTGTCACTGTTTGGCTGACTAGTAAAGAGAGCATCCAACTCATGACAGTCTGTGTGCACTAAAGCCACTTTTCAGGTAATTACTAGTGCAAACACACAGCTCATTCAGGAGCACATCCATGGGGGGGGCAGGGGCCTCTTCCAGCATCCACTGGGAGGGAAAGCAAATGGTTGAACCCAGATAATACCTGGATTGTGCTGATGTGACTGAGTGACTGAGTGGCTCAGGACCAGATTTGCCTGTTCTTATCTTGCCTTGTGCTCACCTTGTACATTTAGTGACGGCTGAGAAAAAAACAGTTACTTCGAAACTTAGATACAAGATGCAAAACAACTGTTGGCACACCAAGGTTAAGATTAGGAGATGACATCCGCATTTTTCTACGATATTATGGTCTTTACATATCAGAGTTCTGTATCCTTGGCTGTGTTTGTAGTGTGTTCCTCAGGGTCACAGTTGTGAGGCAAAAGCAGTAGTCATTTTTAAGAATATATATACATACACACTAGGGTTACCACTTCTGTCTGACAAAAATCCGGGACATTTCAAACTCGGTTGAATTTTTCCTTGTACACAATGCAATTCTCCATTCAGTGTCCAGGAAAGTCAATATTTTTTTCCCGGGACAGACCATTAAAATCCAGGACAATCAGGAAAATCCGGGACATGTGGCAACACTAATACACACATTAAAATACTTAGTTATTAAATTCCGCAGCAATAATAAATACAGCTCCTTTTTCAGTGTAATTCCTGAATTTAAAAATGTGTTGGCCATAATGTTGGGACAATGTAGTTTTCACAGTCCTCTTTTTATTTCTTTTATACATCAGTAATCACATTTGACCATGTGCAATGACTAGATACTAAGTACCAGCTGCATTTTATTGATCAAGAATCAGTAAGATCATTTCATGAGAAGAGGTAAAAACATTTTACTCCAAATTTATGAGCAAGTCTAGCATTTTCCTGCCTTTTAATCAACTTGTAAAACAATGGAAAAACACAACGTTCAAGCCTCAAGTGATGCAGACAGACACTTTCCTGCATGAACACAAACACACACCTAATGGAAGCTGTGTTGCCTACTTGGCCCTAATTAGGAGGAAACCTACTAGAGACTCTGCTTTCAAAGTAACAAAAGGACGTATATTGAGTCACATGCTGGGAATTCTTCTTTGTTTTTAAAGACAGCACAGTCTGTCTTTGTTTTGAGACCAGTAAAAATCTGTCAAGGATTCAGGTCACATTTCAGGTGTCACATTTAAACTCTGACTTGATCCTTTGTCTTATTTGAATCATATAAATGTGAAACTGTTTAATGTAATTTATGATTATTTATTAACATTATTACAAAATATACATAATCTGCATCAGTAATATGATTTTGGAGCTCAATGAGTCATGTTTTACCATAAACATGTATAAAATATCTGCTCTACACTTTCCATTAGTGTCTTCATTTAAAACCGTTTTTTCCAAGTTCTTAACAAAACCTACATCAAGCTGTGATACTAATCTCCTTGGGATGGACAGTCCAGGGGTTAATTCTGGCATTTGTAATGCGGAAATATGTTGCATAAGACTCAAGTACAGACCAGTAATACAGGATTGATGTCATAGACGTTGCATAATCAAGGTGCTCACATTGCTCATAGGTACAATGATATATAGAAAATGGAAACCTGAAACAGACTGACAGTTTACAGTTAAATCAAATTGTGTTTTCCATTAAAAAAAAAAAGAAAAGGAAAAGGACTAAAAGTCTTTGGTGATAAAGCACTGCTCCCATACTTTGATCTATCACGTTTTCCAATGACCAAAATAGCTAGGAAAAAGGTCACCGAACACGACACTGACTGTTTGATGCCAATGTGTGTCTAATACAGAGAGCCTCCACTCTCAAATAAAAGCAGTGGGCTATCTGATGATGTAAGCCTGCGTAGTGTGTGGTTGGTTGCGGAGCAACAACCAACTTTCAATCAGATCCAGTCAATCATCCTTAGCCCTCATGTGGTTGTGGAAAATGGACACTTATCCAGGCAGAAGACCTCTAATGGAGCATTAAACCATACACTATATTCCCTGCTGGGCATAGAGCAGACAATTTCCCCAGATGTTGTTGCATTACATCACTGCATCAGTCTGAGCCCTACTGCTATTGTTGCTGTTAAATGTTCATATGAAAGTAACTGGACAAAACCTTCCTTTTGCAATAAAGAAAAAAACGTAGCATGACGACAGATCTGTTGTTGTTGTTGTTAATGTGGGTGTTTTTATCAAGGGTCTGTTCACTGTAGGAGGAATGTGATGGTGGATACAACAGGCTGCAGCCACTGAACCCTTGTATAACTCATCCAGCCTGCCAAGCACTGATGTACTGCAGCGTCAGCAGTTGCATCACTCATTCAAAACTATGACTGTATATGTACTGCGGATGTCATAAGCATTCCTGCAATATCCGCAGGTAACTTTATCCTGTGCACCATGTGCTCAGTGAGTGTGTGCTATGTAAGCTCCTCAGTTGTGCCACAGTGACAGATCTCCAGCCACAGCGTGTGTTAAAGCAGATGGAAAGTGGACACCATTCTGACTGAACTGAGTAAAAATGTCCTGTACACTGTTGCAGAAACTTGAGGGATCACAAAGGTGTTGCACATCATCAGATGTTTTCAACAGTCGTAGCAGGAAGGCTGCCCTGGTGAACAGGCCACACAGGGTGCTGTGGAAACGAGGGTGCATGAGCAAAGACACCCAGGTCAGCAGCTCACCTAAGGAGAAAAAAAACCCCACCTTGTAAGGCAAACTGAGAACACACAGCAGCTTATAAAACAGCTTACATGAATCCCATTCTGAAAAAAGATAATACTACCTGACAGCAGCTCTTTACAAACTGCAAGGCCATCTAACACCTGTGGAGTGTTTTCCTCTGCCCAGGCACTCAGGCGCTTTGCCAAGGCAGAGGATTTAGAGTAGCTGTCAGCCATCTGCAGTAGATAAGGCAGCACCTGTGCAGACATCACTGAGGGCTCTGCAAACACATTGGCCTCATCCTGCTCATACAAATTGGTGCACCTGAACAACAAAACAATTAGTTAAGCAACATTCAATCAAGATGTGTCTGTTTGGACAAGTTTATTGATTTAGTTAGGTGACACACCCTATCTCTAGGGCTTCTGTTTGCACAGATCTGAGGTCAGGCTGCTGCAGGTGACTCAGCAGCACCTCTAGTGTGCCAGGGGTGTCCCAGCACTCCTCCAGCATGTGGGCCAGCAGGAGAGGCATAGCTCTGTTGACCTGGATAAGGCACACACTTCCTTGACCTCCTCTTGTGGCATGGTGCAGCATGGAGGCAAAACAGGCTGCTTTCATCCTCACCTCTAGGTTTTGGTCTTGCAGCAAGTAAAGGCCTGTGTTGATCAGCCTGTCCAACAAACATTAAATATTAACACTTTAGACTGCATTAAACAATGAACAAACATCAGTGTCTATCATTTGAATGAAAATCATACTTGATAACTTTGAGTACCTGATCTTGATGGCTGGCTGAGTGTTAAGTTCTCTCAGGCTGGGGTTTATTAAAGGAACTCCAGCTGCACACAGAGCCTCAGCACAAGCCATTCTGAGCACTTCAGGGGAATCAGGTGACCGGTGGCATTCCAAGATATCACACCAACGCTGAATCATGGAAATCTGGGAACTAATTTTATCAAGATAAAAAAAAAAAAAAAAAATCACTTTTGCCGGTAGAAAAATTCAGTGTGTCAGTTAAGAAATTATAAAACCTGGGTTCTGACCAATGGGGGAGCAGGATGCTGACAGCACACAGAGTCCAGGACAGAAATTCTGGCCCACCTCTTTGCTCCTCCAGATTCACAAGTAACAACTCCAGACATTCAACTACAACTGTCTTTTCCAGTTCGGGACACTGTGGTTGATGTTTTATTGAAGGGAAGTCACTGGCAGTCATCACCTCTACCAGGGCTGCCAGGTACGTCCTGTGGTATTCCACACAGTGACTCAACAGCGCCTCCTTCAGGTGTGTCTAGAAAACAAAAAATATTGGTCGTTTAATCCCTGAAATGAAATGGATGCTGAACTGACAGCTCTGACGAAAATTAAAACATCCTGCTTTTATTACGAGTTTATGGAAAGACTCCAGTTTTGTTAAAACAACATTAGTGTTAATTCTCAGCACTGAACTGTTTCATTAAATAATCAAAGCACCTTGCTTACCTCAGGTCAGAATGGATAGAAATATATACATGTTTCAATAGATTCTGTTTACCTTAAGTTATAAACCTCTAAAACTCTTTGGAGGCAGTGCATAATAGTTTTAAATGAAAAAATAATATCGATTTTCATTAATGTTCTTACAGTTCAAACTACTATAGTCCCATTTCTTTCAGAATTATGTCTAAATAAGAGCCACACAATCAAAAGCCACTACCCCAATAATAGAATACAGACAGAGCAGAAGCCATGACTGGGTTGTTAAGCAAAATGTAGGGTTTGTCAAACTGAACCTCCATCAGCTTTGAAGAAAGTTATCATGAACTGGAGGCCTAACTGTTCTGAATTGCAGAATATAACACTTTATACACAGCCTTCTTTATATTAGAGAAAATTTGGTACTATTATGTTTAAACTTGTCTCTGCTTCCTCAGTTTCCTCATGTTGTGCTCTAAGACAGTTGTTATTGTGAAAGTTGTCCAACAGGTTTTTTTGCTGTTTGTTTCAGTGCTGAAGTCAAGGGAGTAGATCATGTCTCACCTGCAACACCCTCTGGATTACTCCTTTCAAGCCGGTCATCTGGGATCTCCACCCATCCACCACCCACGCAACTAGTGTGAGTTTCAAATCAGGACTCAATGCAGAAAAACTGTCCCAGATTTGACCTCCCCAGTGTGGGTCTGCACATAGGAACTGGATGGCTCTTTCATGGAAGGATGACAAACCAATCTGTAGAGGTGACAAATACAACACCTTAAAAACAAAGTCTGCTGGCTGTACATCTGTGGGTGGTGTCACTGAGTTACACACCTGAAGCCCTTGTTGAGGCGTTTGGAGTTCATGAGTTAGTGTGTTGCTGAGCTCTGAGAGGAATGTGTCACTGCAGAATCTTCTAAGAGACTCTACCACGCCAATGTAGGCTGCTCTCACCAGGGGGCAGCGCTGAGCTTCAGTCACCAACCACATTGAGGCCTCTACCTTACTCAGAACCTCGCAAAGGTCAGCTGGAGGGACACTAAAGAGACAAACACCAGGATTTCAAAGTCTGAAAACCTGTCATGAATAATAAAACGTGTCTTTTAAGTCTTACCTGACATCATACAGAGCTCTGTCTAGAAGAGCTTTGATCTGCAGCAGCTGTCCATGGAGCCGGTTATGACAACAGCGCTCCTGTGGCCCTGGGACCTGAGCCATCAGTTTGATGAGGATGTTCATGTACTCTGAGGTGGGAGTCATGGCAACCAAAGCCTTAGAAGCCATTACTCTGACACTGTAAATGGGACTAGCAGAGAGCTGGAGTAAAGGTGGCAGGAAGTCTGTCAATGTTCTGAAGTAGAAAAAGAAAAAAACCCCCAAAAAAACAGATTTTTAAAAAATGCAGAAAAATGATGCACAATGAATGAATACCATGACAGAATGTCTGTGGTTTTGGAGTTTAAAGATTTTCATCTTCTACACCAGCCATACAGAAATATAGTGAAATACAAACTGTAACATCATGAGTCCTGTTGCCATATGAAGTGTACAGTATGCTGCGTACACCCTCTGGACATGTGAGGATATACAGAACAGTACATTTAGAATATAAATACATTCAGAACACCCTAGAAAAAAAATGTACATATGTTCAAATATCAAAAATATCTGCTGCATGTTCTAGACATACACTATGTAGACATAAGTACTGTGACACTTTGAATTCAAGAATTTCATTCAACGATAGATCGTTTTATATTGAAATAAATATTTTTATTGTGTCTTTAGGGTTAATTTTGTTTACATTGCTATCTATGCTAAATACTTCAAATGTTACTTGATTTTATTATAATTTTTTTTTTTATCAGTATAGAGATTTTAAATGTTCTACCTCTGGAAATCTGAAATATTTTTCATGTTCTGACTATAACTAATCATGTTAAAGCATCCGGTTTCATAAACGCTTCTTTAGGAAAAAAAAAAAAATCTTTTAAACATAAAATAAATTGATTTGACATTTATCATTATAATTATTAAAAACATCTGACATAGTAACAACAGGTTAATATTTTTTATCAGGATAATGTCAAATCATTAGGAATGGGAAGTGTATACATGAAATTGTTTGAATTTCTCTTTGGTTTCATGTATAATCTTTAATTTTCATTTATATAATTTTCATTTATAATCTTTATTTCATGAGATTCAGTCTATGCACTGTTCTGTGCAAAAGCCCTTTGCTATTGCTACATATGTATTTCTCAGTGTGTATTAAGATACGATCTAGATATATGTGACATGTACAGCAGTAAAAACTAAAGTCTCAGGGGAAAAACAGCTTCTATAAACCAAAGACATCATTTTTAGCATGACCTCCATTTGTACTTAATATGTCTTTAACCCTTTTGTTCAGACAATATGAAATTTATCACATTAAATTTTCTGATATTTTATACCAGATTTCATTCATCACGTGTTTCATAAAAGTTTGTGCTGCTCCTTATCATGGGGTCAAGGGTCACACTAAATGGTAACTCTAACCCTTAGAACCATTTACTTCAGTTTTTTTTAGGCTATCCACATATTTCCCCTATTTTCTTGTATCTAAAGAATAAAGAATGAGAAATATACATGTATTCTCCTTTCAACCCTGAAAAAACAACAAAGCTAAAGGTGGCCTCAGACTTTTGCACAGCATTGTACGTACATCACATTTATGTACAGAAACAAATAGTTGGTCTCTTAGGTATTCCAAAGCCTGTCTAACATTTTGATGGATTAAAAAGCTCTGTGCTTTCAAGTGTAAATTAAAGTTGAACGTTCTCGTGTAAAATAAACAACACTCACTCTGTTGAGTCTTGGACGCCAGGCTGGAGTTGGGCTAAAAGAGTCAGAATTGGGTAGAGAGAGGGCTGAAGGTGAAGCCGGGCCTCACTCGCTGGACCCTGAAGAACCTGTGCTGCCCCCCTGAACTCTCTCAGAAGAAAGGGCTGGAGGGCAGGATAGTGGAAGAAAAAGGCAGCAGGGGACATGCCATGCTGCGCGGGGCTACCCTCCTCACTGCTGGGCCACTGGCCGAGTACTCGAGAGCTCAGAGAACCTGGAAACAGATGTTTTGCATCATCTGGAGGTCTTACTACAAAACCCCATCTTATGAATACATAGAAATTGAATAAAGCTCTCAATGTGCTTGTGTCTTACTGTAAAGTTGCAGAGCAGCGTTTCTCATGGCCCAGCAGGAAGAAGTGAGCAGAGTGAGGGACAATATGGCAACAGCAGGAGCAAACTGAAGAACAGCGACACCCAGACCGGTGCCACGGACAAGGGCCTGCAGAGTGTGAACTGCACACACCTGACAAGGAAAGCACGGTGTTATGAAAAAAGTGCAAAGTTACAAACAGACCACAACTATGTGACCAATGTCTGTAAATGTGGCCATACAAAATGATTCATTCATTTGTGTTTGTGTGTCTGTGAACCTGTGGGAGGTCCAGTGTTTGATCCCAGCTCTCAGGCAGAGGGGTTCTGGCGGTCTCCAGCAACGTTTGCATACTGTGGGCTAACAGTGGACGTGCCTTACTGGCCTGCTCAGCTGAAAGTACACACAGGATGAGCATCGGTAACCCTGCAGCCCGCCGGGTCACAGAAGTGGAGCTAGGGGATTGTATGATCTGCAGCCCCTGAGGAAATCGAACATAAAATATAACTGCAGTACAACATTCAGACATCTACATTTACAGAATCAATCATCACGGTGCATATCAACTCACTTGTTTGAGCATGTCGGCTGGGATATTCCTGATCTCTGGATCATTGGTGCTCAGTAGAGAGGCACAAAACCTGGTGAAGCCAGTACAGCATCCCTCTACTGCCCCCTGGTGAAGAGAAATGTGTTTTTCAGGAGGGGAAATTACTTCAGATGAACACTACCTTCAGATGAATTTCTAAAACGTACCCAGTGACGACATTTGAGAAGAATATTCTTGAATACTTTCGATGCTCTTATTAGATCTGCTTTTGTTAGAGGGCAATTATTGGGTTTGGATCTGGTGAGAATTTGCTCCACCAGAGAACCTAAAAATATTCCTGTTTCCTAATAAGAAAAAAAAAAAAAAACACAATTAAAATCAAAAAGTCTTACCTCAGACATGTCAAATTGGAAAATTAGACGAATTTCTGTTTACCTTGAGGGACACCCAGCAGCAGGTGAGAATGAGGCTGTGTTCTTCAGACAGAAGCACACACTCCTCTGTGTCGCCTTGGCTTCCTCCAGACGCTTGGGTAATCAGAGAGGTAATGGCATTGCCCATATCACAAAAAGAAGGGGGGGCTTCTAAGACAGAAGAGAGCCCTTTAAATCCCCCTGCAGAGGGTGACTGAGTGTCTTTTATGCAGTGTTACTTGAGCTGTGTGACATGAACATCCAGTATAAACATACAAATAAATTCACAATTCGCACTATTTATTATCATTTAGACAACATTTACATTCCTCTGTATAGATGCAGGACATTTTTGGCTTATTTTATCCAATTTATCATGAACCTCATTTTGCTGCTACAATTTATACTGTTCTGTAATCCACTGAAACCACATTAGAGATAGAATTGCCCACAGTGTTGTGTTATCTATCTATCCATCTATCTATCTATCTATCTATCTATCTATCTATCTATCTATCTATCTATCTATCCATCCATCTATCCATCCATCTATCTATCAATCATATACATGACTTTAGTCATACTGCACAGCTGTAAATACTCCATTACCTTGCTCTGTGGCACAAACATCCTGGTCTCCATACAACACACCCAGAAGAAGCAGAGAGATGTTCTCCAGCAGGATCAGTATGTCGTGGGTCAAACCTGGGTCAAGGTTATTACGGACGCAGCTGGGTGACTCCAGCAAACACCTCTGAAGAGCACTTAGAATACCTGGAACATTAACATTAAAGACTTAGAGCTTTTTCTGGGGATCCTCAAAGGTGATGGAACATGTCATTACCTACAGTCTCACCATGTATCGGCTTGGTCCTGGCAGTGAGCATCATGTCGGCTTTGGCTGTAAAGTAATGCTCCTCTAATTCTTTCACCAGAAATCTGACAAAGTTGAAGACTTTGGTTTTAGTGCCATTGCTGACAGTCACGTTACTGTCCAGTCGGCTGCCCTCAGACAGGTCTTGCGATCTAAAGGTAAAACGAATGATAACTAAACATCAGTCACCTCTGAAGGAGACATACGTTTATGTGAGGATATGAGAAGGTAGGGCTCACTTCAGAAGGAGCACTTTCATTATCACAGCTCCCATTTGAGCCTCCTGCACCCGAGGACTGCACAGGAGCTGTTTGGTTCGCGTGAGCAGCACAGCAGTGACATCATCTGGAAAACTGGGAGGAAAAAATCTCAACAACAAACCTGCTGAAAGCTCCCGAATCTGTGAAGAAAACAATAGTGACTTAAACCTTCAGTCTTTATGTTGATCTGTAACAATAAAAAGTCATGTTAAGACTGCTCTACCTCATTTGTAGAATCCTCTAAACAGCTGATGAGGATGAGCTGTTTGGTCCGGCAAAAGAAATCCCACAGTCCTTTTTGTCGGGCATAATTAATAAGACACCCTATGTTCACTGTAGAAAAGACACGTGGAGCTCATGAATAGACGAGAAGGGGAAGGTATACTAATGGTTCTCAACCAGTTACCTCCTCCCTACAAATAACATGTGTCTTTTGTCTGTTTAAAGTTCATTCATTCATTTTCTATACCCGCTTTATCCTCACTAGGGTCACGGGGGTCGCATGAAGCCTATCCCAGCTACTT
>JAQQZY010060409.1:0-10131 GCA_030068375.1 Ostorhinchus rueppellii | reverse complement strand
GGAGTACCCGGAGAAAACCCACGCAGACACGGGGAGAACATGCAAACTCCACACAGAAAGGTCCCAAGGTCCCGCTCAGGAATCGAACCCAGGACCTTCTTGCTGTGAGGCACGAGTGCTAACCACTGCATCACCGTGTTCCCCCCAATAACCTTTACATAATAATCCAAAGTTTTCAGTTTGTTTTAACGTGAAAATCTAAAAAATCTGAACAATCTGACATTTATTAAGAAAAATAAGTAAAGTTTCAACAACATTATTTCTCAGGTTGGACCCCCAGAGGTACAGTGTGCAGGCCCACCAGCGTGTGGACACACCCTGGCACTTACCAGTCCAACCACCTGCTGCCTTGCAGGTTGACCTTGACTGGTCAAAGGCTAGAGGAGTCAGCCTTGACACAAAATCCGGAGTGGTCACCCCGTAAGGCTACCGTAAGGCCCGTAAGGTCAAGCACTGCAACACCTTCCGGCAGCCCCTGCAGCCGTGCTGGCACCGGCCATACTGGCTTGCCTTTTCGCCGGACCCCGCCAGCAAAGCCGGGAGGGGGATCTTGAACACTAGGCAAACCTTGATCTCCATATCACCTGCCCAGGCCTGCAACCGGAGAGGCCACTCCAGCTCGCTTCACTAGTGCAAAAACAACATGGGGAGCAGCAGTTTACCAGTCATAAGACCAAGCTCGATTGGCATAGAGCTGGGCGCTAGGGGTTGCTCCTGATGGTGGGAAGGATCCTCGGACCCTACAGGGCAGTCACCCTCTGCCTTAGCCCGAGCAGCCCTCGGGAAGTTAGGTACTACCCCGTTACGACTTGCTTGCTTCACTGGGTGTGTGGAGCTAGACCACAAATCGAAAGGCTTGTCGCAAAATGAACACCAGGCAAAAACGGAAAGAGAATGAAAAAGAAACTACCAGCCCTAAGGCTGGCAACTTGAAACGTTCGGACCATGTGTCCCGGACTCTCCGATGTCCTCCAACAAGTTGACGACCTTAGAAAAACAGCGGTCATTGACCACAAACTCACCAAGCGAAACACTGACAACGCCGCCCTCCAAGAGACATGCCTCGCTTCCAGCGGCAGTCTCAGGGATAAGGACTACACATTTTTCTGGCAAGGTTTGGAACCGGATGAGCCCAGGCTCCACAGGGTCAGCTTTGCTGTGCGAAACTGCATCCTGACATCAGTTGAGCCTCCATCCCAAGGGACTGCACGCATCCTGTCACTGTGCCTCTCCACCTCTGCAGGTATCACAAACATCTTTAGTGTATATGCCCCCACTCTCTGCTCTACAGCTGAAAAAATCCCCACTTTCTACGAGGAACTCGAAGCAAGGATCAGAGACCTCCCAGGAAAAGAAAAACTGCTCCTGCTTGGAGACTTCAACGCCCGAGTGGGTGCAGACCTCAGCTCCTGGCCACGCTGCATTGGTCATTTTGGCATCAGAAAGCTCAACGAAAATGGGCAGAGGTTACTCGAGTTCTGTTCCTACAATGACCTATGCATCACAAACACCTTCTTCAACATGAAGCCACGCCACAGAGTGTCCTGGAGACACCCCAGATCCAAGCATTGGCACCAGCTTGACTTAATCATCACCAGGACAGCAATGCTGAACCATGTGGTCCTCATGCGCAGTTACCATAGTGCTGACTGGGACACGACCACTCCCTTGTTTGCAGCAGGATGCATCTCCGCCCCAGACCAGTCCACCGCTTCAAGCAAAAGGGCTGCCCCCGCATCGACACAGCCAGGACCTCGCTGCCAGAGCAGTGTGAATGCTTTGCTGTAGCCATTGACAAGGCCCTGGAGAATTTCCCCACAGACAGTGCTCAGACACGCTGGGATTTCATCCGCAATGTTGCACATGCTGTTTCCCTTGACACCTTCGGCAAAAGATAAAAGAAGAATGAAGACTGGTTTGAGGCCAGGATTGATGTGATGGAGCCTGCCATTGCTGCCCAAGGAACTGCTCCGTTGGAATACAAGAGACAGCCCTGTAAGCAAACAATGGCTGTCTACAGAGAAGCCCAAAACAACACCAAGAGAATCTCCCGGAAGTGCGCCAATGATCACTGGCTGCAGTTATGCAGTGATATCCAGGTTGCTGCAGACCATGGAAACACCCGGGCCATGTACGAGGGAATGAAAAAAGCCTTCAGACCTAGTGTCATCAAGATCGCTCCCCTTAAATCCACCTCCGGGGACATCATCAAGGACCAGAGCAAACAGATGGAGAGATGGGTTGAGCATTACCAGGTGCTGTACTCCAGGTAAAATATTGTCATAGACAATGTGATTGGGAACACCATGCCACTGCCGACCACGGTCGAGCTTGACACGCCTCCCACCATCAACAAGCTCAGGAAGGCCATTGACTTGCGGCCTGCGGTAAAGCACCTGGCAGTGATGGGATACCACCAGAGGTTGTGAAGGCTGGAAGAGAGAACTCCCTCCTTAAACACCTTCACAAGCTCCTACTTCAGTGCTGGGAAGAGGGCACGATACCTCAGGATATGCGAGACGCCAAGATCGTCACACTCTACAAGAACAAGGGCGATCGCAGTAATTGTAACAACTATTGTGGGATCTCCCTCCTCAGCACCGTGGGCAAAGCTTTTGCATGGGTAGCCCTCAACCGCCTTCTGCTGCTGGCTGACCGCGTGTACCGAGAATCACAGTGCGGCTTTCACGCCAAGTGGTCAACAATCGACATGGTGTTCTCCCTCAGACAGTTGCAAGAGAAGTGCCGCGAGCAGAGACGTCCCCTGTTCCTCGCCTTCATCGACCTGACCAAGGCATTTGACATGGTCAGTCAGCCTGGCCTCTTCACCCTTCTG
The DNA here is from genome assembly GCA_030068375.1 of Ostorhinchus rueppellii. Taxonomy (NCBI): domain Eukaryota; kingdom Metazoa; phylum Chordata; class Actinopteri; order Kurtiformes; family Apogonidae; genus Ostorhinchus; species Ostorhinchus rueppellii. The sequence continues at coordinate 7,295 of JAQQZY010060409.1, read as the reverse complement.
CTCAGGATTGGCTGTCCTCCAAAACTCCAGAAGATGACATGTCATTCCATGATGGAATGTCTGGGACAGTCCAGTATGATGGATTATCCTCGGACCCCTTCCCAATCAAGAGCAGTGTGAAGCAAGGATGCGTTCTTGCCCCAACAATCTTTGGTATATTCTTCTCCCTGCTCCTGGAATATGCCTTCCGTGGATCAGAAGATGGCATTTTTCTCCACACTAGGAGTGACGGTAACCTCTTCAACCTTGCCTGTCTTAGAGCCAAGACAAAGGTGTGAAGAGCACTCATTCGTGAGATGCTCTTCGCAGACGATGCCGCTCTTACAGCTCACTTGGAGGATGCTCTTCAACGACTCATTAACTGTTTTGCAGAGGCATGCACAGAGTTCGCTCGTACCGTCAGCCTGAAGAAGACCAACATTGTGGGCCAAGATGTCAGCACCACCCCTGCAATCACCATAGGTGACCACACCTTAGAGGTGGTTGACAAGTTCACCTACCTGGGCTCCACCATCTTTAGTAACTTATCGCTGGATGCGGAGCTCAGTGTGAGGATAGGCAAAGCAGCCACAGCCATGTCCCGCTTTGTGAAGAGGGTATGGGACAACACCATGCTGACACTCAACACCAAGATGAAGGTATACCAAGCTTGTGTGCTGAGCACCCTTCTCTACGGCAGTGAGACCTGGACCCTGTACTCGCACCAAGAGCGCAGGTTAAATCTCTTCCACATCCGCAACCTCAGACGACTCCGGGGTATCACTTGGCAGGATCGGGTCACCAATCATAGTGTCTTGTCTCAGGCAGGTATGCAAAGCATGTTCACCTAGAGACGAATGCGTTGGCTCGATCATGTATGCAGGATGGAAGATGGCCGCATTCCAAAGGACATCCTATATGGTGAGCTCACCACAGGATCACAACCAACTGGCCAGCCTAACCTGCACTACAAGGACATCTGCAAGAAGAACCTGAAGGCATGTAGTATCTACCCAGCAGATCTCGAGGAAATTACTTCACATCCCAGGATCTGGCGTAAAAAGATCAAGGACTGTATCAAACTTGTGGAGGAGAGGAGAGAGAGACAGTGGGAGGAAAAGAGAAACCAAAGGCGGAAGAGACTACTGTCCATTCCTGCTGCAACCACCATCCCAACCACTGACTTCACGTGCAGCAAATGCCAACGCAGCTGCCAATCACGAATCGGACTGGTTAGTCAGCCGACGCTGCAGCTCAACAAACTAGCTAGGTGCAGTACGCGATTGTCTCCCGAGACAGACAGCCGCCAACATGTATCAGCTATTATGAACACAATGTAGAGATCACCATTAATCTATTATATATTTTGTTAAAATGTTACTTTTTCTTCCTTAAAAATGTTCAAGTTGTTCATAATTGTTCAGGATATTCACATTTTATTGTGAAAATAGTTTCTAAATGTAAATATTTTCATAATGCAATTTGACACTCTTGACAGATTATAATATCTAATGTCTTCAGTGCAATTGTTTAATTTTGGAAATTCATCCTGCGGGCCGGGTTGGAACCTTTGGTGGGCCAGTTTTGGCCCTGGGCTGCATGTTTGAAACTCCTAATCTAGAAACATGAAGGTTTTGCTTTAGAAAAATGTCAATTGAAGTTAACTTGTAGTCCACTTTTACCTGAATGCGATATGTACTCATTCATCTTGGATCTACATGAATACATTTACCTTGAAAAGTTCTACAATCCAAACTTCTATCTGATCTTCATGTGGTTATCCATATTTTTTTGTTTGTTTGTTTTTTTTTTTAGTGCCTTTGAGACAGGGCTGCATCAAAACGGCCTCCAACAGAGTTTTACACTTCAACAGAGACAAACTGAGGAGCGCGCCTGAGGACAACAAAATACTGGATTGCGATTTTGTGCTTGTTTGCCATTTAAAAATAACAAACAATGCAATTTTGTAAGCTGTGTGAGCAGACTGACCTAGACTAGAAAGGCTCTTAGTTTTACGCTGACAGAAAGACAAATTAACTTTCACACACTGGGGATGAAGCATGTATAAACCAAATAAAATAAATAAATAACATCAAACCTGTCTCGCTTGTTATTGTACTAGAAATACAAGCAATTCAATTGTTTGTATTGGGGTTTTTTTTTCTCTATACCACTTGTTAGAGCCTTTGTTCACTATCAAAAAGAACAAATTACCCCAGACAGCTCAGAACAGAGGGTGAAACAATAATGAAAAGCTTACAGCAAAACAAGATGGAGAAAAGTGAGTCAACTACGATGCAGAGTACGGCTCTTTAAAAGTTATTATAATGTTAAATTATATAATAATTATGAAGTCGGACCATTCTGTTTCATATTTTTTATTGAAAGGAGCAAAGGCAGTCAAATATTACAGTCAATACTGGTGTTAACATTAAGCACATTAGTATATTCCATTAGAATTGAATTTACTTTTTTTTTTTTTTTAAATAACAACAAAACCCAACAAAAAGTTTTATTGTTCAATGAAACCCAACTGTGGAACCCATTGTTCAAGTACAATGAAAAGAAAACTAAAACATAGTCATATAAAAATAATTAACCGGTCACCGAAGCATGATAAGAAATAAATAAATGAATAAACTTTGGGGGAAAAAAAGGAGGGTGGAGAAGGGAATTATGTTCTGACCATTCTGTTCAGCAAAATGCATGAGACAGAAAGCTTTCCTAATCAGCTTTCTTAAAGTGGAACTAGGCAACATTTGTATCTTAATTCCACTGAAGGACTAAGGCTACATTTACACAAAAACCATCTGAACCAAAAGTGCAAAAGTGTTTACGTGTTTACGTTCTCACTTGAACTCCACATTTCTGGGTGAAATCTGTGTGTAAATTGAAACACAATTGTGTGATATGTCATATATATATATATATATATATATATATATATATATCGATGCAGTATACACACCAGATGGCTAGGTGGCAACACTCCCAAGAGTGCCTGCCTAGACTCTTTTTACTTTTCTTCGACACTACCTGACAAAAGTCTTTGGACACTTCGTTTTTTCCGAATAAAAATTTAATAAAGGACAATAGACATATTCTTCTGATAACATTCTTTAATGACCAAGTATAACAAACAATAACAACCAAAATAAATTTAAAAAATACAGAAAAATAGATAATAATCACCCTAAACCGCATTTTCATCAAAATACCCTCCCTTAGCTTTTATCACAGCCTCACAAATTCTCGGCATTCTCTCTAACAATTTTGTCAAATATGACCCATCCATCCATTGCCATTCCTCCTGGAGGAACTACCAAAGCTGTTGACAGTTCGTCAGGTTCCTGGCCTTCACCTTAATATCCAGGAAGTCCCAAACCTTCTCGATGGGAGACAGATTGGGAGTCTGGGGTGGTCAAACCATGGTTTCCAGGGGTGGTTTCTTAAAATCATCAAGATGAGCTTGCACGAGCTTGGATGAGTGCTGTGGATCATTATCCTGCTGGAAATAGAAGTTCCACCCAAGTAACCTGCATCCAGAAGGGATGGCGTGGTCCTTCATGATCTCGAGGTACTCTTCTTTTTTCATGATTCCCTCTATTTTCACTAGATCACCAGTCTTGTCCCTAGCAAAACAGCCCCACACCATGACATTTCCACCTCCATGCTTCATTGTAGGTTGTACGCAGACGGGATGGTACTTCTCGGAGGTGCATCGACGGACGAAGAATCTTCTTTTGGAGCCAAACAACTCGAATCTTGACTCATCTGACCAGAATACCAGTTTCCACCTCTCAACTGTCCAGTTCTTGTGATCTCTCGCCCAGCATAGTCTCTTCACCTTATTAGCGCGCCTCAGAAGTGTTTTTTTAACTGTTACATGACCACGGAGACCAGATTCGAAGAGTCGGCGAGCAACAGTGCGACTGGAAATGTTGACCCCTGATGTTGACTAAAATTCAGATGCTATCTGTGGAGCTGTGAGACGCCTGTTCCGGAGGCTTGTGAGTTTGATGAAACATTCCTGTGCTGGAGAAGTTTTCCGTGGCCTTCCTGAGGGTTTGCAGTTTGTCATGAGTCCATATTTCTTCCGTCTCTCCAGAGTGTAGTACACCACGGACCTGGCAATCTTCATACTGGAGGCGATTGACAAATATGAGTGACCTGCATCATGCAATGCACATATTGCTGAACGTTTCTCTGGAGTTAACTCTTGCCGTACGACCTTCTTAGTCCTTGTTCGAGCCATGGGGAAAACATCTGTGATGAGTTTGTTAGTTTTCATCTGCATTATATATGCTTCAGCCAAAAGACTATTAGATGCTCATTGGTCAGCCCATATGAACTGATCAGTGGGGTGATTTGAACAACCAATCATCTCTCTCAACTACAACTCACCACCACATCAGGCCATCAACATGAGGAAACAAGAGAAAATGTAACAATGCGACTCATATATTAGACACTCATTCTGCTTCACAGACAATATTTTAGGAAAAATGTAATAATACTGCTTGAAAATACATCATAATCCAAAACAAAACACTGGAGAACACACCACATTTATGTGTTTATCAATATATTTGAGATAAATCATGATTTTCAGAATAAAATCTGTTTGTCCAAAGACTTATGTCAGGTAGTGTACCTGTTCACGCCTAGCGCATGAAATACAGTAAACATAACATGAGAAGTCCTCCCAGGTCACATCCACAGCGGTCTAAGTCGCCTCCTCTGTATTGGTGCGTCAAGAATTTGTAAAATGTAGTTAATTCTTGGTCTCTGTTCTCTACTACTCTGTATCAGGATTCTTATCACTCTCTTTGTATGTAAATTACAGCAGCTAGGGGAAGTTGAACCTCCATCACAGGCTCCAGATGTTGTTTTTCTGGTCCTGTCACATGCTTGTCACGTCATTTCTATGTGACAAGAAACACAGTTTTGCACTTTTCATCCTTTACATGGTGACGTGAGGGTGGAGTGTTTTTAAGATTTCCACTATGAAGGGTGGTTTCAGTTTTTTGGGGTTTTCAACCCCCCAAAACACTGTTACCATCTAAACAATATGGACATTCAATAAAATATTTGGGGTTTTTCATCCCCGAGTGTTATCGTGTAAAGTGCCCCTAAACTAAAGAATGGAAGCCTTCCTCCTTCCCACTAGTGCCTCTAGGGCCGAATATGCAACTTACAACTTCTCTGTGCTGTCCCTGTAGTCGAGCTCTTGTCTTGGTCGTCCAAGAGCTCATTTAATGAAAAACATCATGGTTTACAGCACCACCACACAAACATACCCCCAGCCAGGTACTGCTGGCTAGCTGCAAACACAAGCCAGCCATACCTTCATTTCACAGGTGTTTACAATAGCAGAGTCGGCACTGATACGTTCACTATAATCTATGTTTTTCAGTGGATTTGTGCTCTTGATGATCCAATTGGCAGATGGGATTTCCTGATGTTGGTTCTTGTTAGCCCTGGGATGATAGCGCACTAATGCTAATGGGGTTGGGACACAGCGACAGGTGGGAGTTGCTGATGTTTGTTAGCCTGTTGGCCCTTAAACAGTGCAGCTAATGTTAGCAGCATGGTGCTAGCGGCTGCGGACTGAGTCTCAGATTGCAGGTTAGTTCTTAAGCTGTACGGCTAATGTTAGAGGCACAGTGCTAGGGGCTCAGACCACTAGTCCCTGCACCCACAACAGCATTTTAACGTGATCAGTCCGCCTGGATGGCCAGGGGGTTCTTGTCTACATGTTTGCCCCTGGCCATCCAAATGCTAGCACTGAGCTGCTAACATTAGCTGCAGAGCTTAAGAGCATCTCTGAAATGAAAACAAATCTCTGAAACTTCAATGTGCAGAAAGTTTCCCATTCCACTCCACTCCAGTAGCGTATTCAATCAGTATTGTTTGCCTTCTTGTCACCAGCTTCACTGAAAACAAAAGCACATGGTCAGAGGGGGAGGATTAATAGTGGGTTTTACAAAAGTAATGAGGCCCTTTTCCACCAAAAGCCTAGGAACTTTTTCCAGGAACTTATTTACCAGGAACCTTTTTTAGTAAAAGTGTTCCTGGTGATTGCGCTTCCACCACACCCAGAAGTTCAGGGTAATTTATGCAAATCGTGTTGCTGACGTATGGAGAACTGCCAGGTTAGATGTACAGCAAAGCCAAAGCTACTTACAAAGAGATGATGCATTTTGAAAAACAACTGTTAAAGGAATTTAGTGGGGCCTCAGGCTGACCCCAGGCAAACTTTTATCTTAATCTTCATCTTGAGTGTGGGAATGCCAAACGGCCCAATTTTTTAGGAAAAAATGTTCTCAGTTTCTTTTAGTATTACAAAACATTTTAGCTATTTATAGCTTGATACAACTAATAAAAACTAATCAAAACCAATCCTTCCTATCAGCCACCCCTGGGATGTTTGTGACTGGCCAAATTAGGTGTCAATCAAAAGCTAACAAGTTCATCTGTCAATCTATACTGCTATTGCTGACTGAAAAGTAAAATATGGACATTATCTTCAAGTAAAATGGAAGAAACTACCAACATAGATCTGAGGTTTGACAAATATGTCTTGCAGTTTCTGTGGCTTTGTGGATCTTACCTGTGTTTTGGACCAAACTACTTTACTGGATTACGTTTGATGGACTTTTACGAGCAAAACGAAACCATATGATTGATTATTGATCTAATGGCCGCCTTCAAAAGTAAGAAACACCAAATTTCTAATATTTTGTTTTTCTGGAAAACAATCTTTTGTGTATGTGGTGTTTTTGTTGTACTTCAGAATGGTTTATATATTCGGAAAGATGATTTTGTTAGCTTTCATTTGATACAAGTGGATGTATATTAATGCAGAAGGGGTGTGTATAGGTGTTAATAAAAATAATATCATCAGGCTGGTAAGAAGTTAAAAACTGTAAATGTAGTTACAAATTCTCAGTCAATAAGCTAAATCACACCCATCTTAAAGTGTGATGGATGGTCCTTTTTTCCCAGTTTTTATGTGGTCCAGGTTAAACCTAAAGCCACACAGATTTACTCAAATTCCTGCATTTAAATCTGATTACATAGTTCTTAGTAGTTATACTCAACATTTTAATGCCTTGTAAATGAACAGACACTATTAGGTGAGATAGTTTTATTTTTATTATTAAAATATTAAACAAAGGCACAAAAGAAATTTACAGAAATAAAAAGTAAAAAAAAAACAGTGGATAGTGGATAGCGCTCGTGCCTCACAGCAAGAAGGTCCTGGGTTCGATTCCAGCACCAGTCACTGGTGGGACCTTCCTGTGTGGAGTTTG